>VXBA01003490.1:0-110023 GCA_013399895.1 Serilophus lunatus | reverse complement strand
TTTTTGTCTTTCAGAGGCTCCGTGGGCCGGGAGATACTGTCTTCGAGGCGGCTTTCCCTTCCTTCCCTCTGCTTCTCAGCTCACCAGCCTGCCTGGAGGAGCAGTTTGTCATTTTTATATTGCGTGATACTGTCGGGTGGTTATTTGTTGTACCTGTTTAGTGTCTAGTGGGGATCCTATAGTTCTGTAGAGATCCATAGAAAATAAACTTGTTTGCTGTTGCATCTCTATTATTTCTTTCGTCACTGTTGCACCCCCTAGTGTTTAAATCACCACACAGAGGTAAGTAAATTGGCCACATTCCTGTCTCTTTCTCTGTACAGCAGTGCAAATAACCATCTCTGAATAGAAAGTGGAGTGTGAAGGCCAAATGAACTCAAAAGAAACATTCATTTATCATGTTCAAGGAATGCTAGTGATTAGCAAGGCTGGCCCATGACATCAGTTGCAGTTGTTCTCAGGTGATGGCAGAGGTATTGTTTTAATTTCAGGCCTCATTTTTGTTTAGCCATGCATAGAACATCTGAAAAATTTGCATGTGTGCCCAGAATGTCTAATGAATATTAGAAAGCTAATTTTGAAATTCAGCTAGAGAGGAGAGTCTAGCTCTGCATATCCCCAGCACCTACTACGTGGTGACTTTACACATATGTATCAAGGCACACTTTCAAATCCCATCTTCACAGCAGCAGCAGTTTTGAATGGGGCAGAGTGATGGTGATCTGTTACACAAAGAAGGGTACTGGATCTCCATGTATAGGCTCAGAATATCTCATGGTATGAGTATCACCTTGAAAGCATGTGCCTGTAGAAGCAATACAGCTCAAAAAATACAAAGCCACAGAGTTGAACGTACTTCACCCTTGTGTCTTCTGTGAAGGAAGTGCACTGCTGAACTAAAGAGAAGAAGCTGAAGTTTTCTTTATACTGCTTCTCTCTAACATACCAGACTATTTACCCAAACCAAGCTCAGGGTGAAGATTTTCCTTAAAGCACAAGCAATTATCAACATGTTCACACAACATCAAGCTTTATAGCTCATTATATTCCATGTTTAAATCTCTATTCTGATTATAGATGAAGATTTGGTTCTTTTCAGTTAATGCATTTCTGGTGTATTTCTGAATAAATCTGTGATTCTAAAATTTACCATTTCTAAAATTCTCCTGCTGAAGTTCTGTGACACTATGTAAGAGCGGAATTCAAAAAAAGCACGAAACACTGGAAACAGTAGAAGACAGTTTAATGATACTCATTGGTACTGCCATCAAGATTAAAGTTTCATAGCACTGATGGCTGGTGTAATCAATCTCTAAACTCATTTTAACCCTAAACCTCTCCAACCTCAACATAAATCTTAACAAATAATCCTGTATTTTGAGAATAATTCTCAGAGGACCTGGAATCTACTTAAAATTCAATACAGCCATAAAATGCATATAGTTATTAGTCCCATACCTAATCCAGTTTATATTAAAATCTCAAACACCAATTCACTCTCTGGATATTTTCCAATTTTTTTTTTTAATATTGAACAAAACTAGGCTTGCAGAAGCCAAACAAAATAGCAATGATTTTTCTTCACATCTGAAACAAACATTAGTAAGTTAGGAAATCCAGAGGATTTTAAAGTTCTGTAAGCTTCACAAGCACTTGGAAAATTTACAAGACACCTGGAGCCTCATGATCATTTTTATCTAATAAACAAAATAGAAGGTACCAGATCTTCAAAAATTAAATCAGTGGAGCTGTGTGAATGACTGCTTGTTGATATATTTTCAAGGAGCATCCAGTGAAATGGTCTTCTTCACTGTTTGAAGACTTAGTTACATAAAAAGTTGAGAAACTCATACGTATTCTTTGGTCTGCTACAGTTCTCTACTCAGTAAAATAAAGCAATTCAAATAAGTGACTTGGTGTAAAAAATATCTAGTGGTAGTCTGAATGCACTGGACGTCATCATGCTGTTGATGAAATACAGTGATCTGCTTCAAGGTTAGTTCACTTGGTTTGAAAGCAGGGAGACGACTTATTTCCTTTGAGGCTTGAAGACATATTGTGCAAAGTAAACACAGCTGTGGGCAGATGCCCATGCTTTGTGGCTGGGGACTTCAGTGCCTTCCTGCCCTACATTCCTGCAGTCCACACATTGCCTGAGGCTGTGGTGGTCTGAATCCTCCCTGCTGTGCTTCAGCTTCCACAGTACAGCTGTGGAAATGGTCTCTGTCCTTTGGAGGGTTTCCAACAAATGCTTACTGACCTCTCTCCATCACATATCCTGTCTGCGATCAACAGTTCCTCCCACATCTGTCCTGAGAAGCTAGACCTCCTGTTCTGGATGCTTTCCCTTGCAAAGGGCCACTCCAGGGGCCTGGAGAACATCCCACCCATACTGTCAGCGGGCCAGCTGCTGGGATTCAGGGCCAGCTTAGTGGTCATGGCATTGATGGCAGCCCCTGTCCCACTGGTGATATGGGAAGAAGCTCCCTGAGGTGTTACGAGGGAACTGCCACCAATGCTTGCTTTCACAAGAGCTAATAGAGTGGACTGACAAAAGTTCCTGGTATGAGTTTGAGATAACATTGCCCATATACACATACCCCACATACTCCTGGTGGTTTAGCTGTTTGTAATGAGGGAAATTAATGTATAGCATGATGAAGACTGGAGTGAGCAAGCCTTGTATGCTCCACATAACATTCAAGACGAGAACCTGTTTTGTTCTACAAAATGATCGCTCATAGGGAGAAGACATGAGTTTCTACATTAGGAATATGAACCAAGATCATCAAGGACATCCAGGACTACACTGCTGAACTACTTTACTCCTCTTCTTACTCTCAGGGTGAAGCTAGTGAGAATACAAAGCAGTATAAAAAAAAACAAGGCACAAATCTGCCTTGTGAACTACTTTTGTAGAGCATTTATGCAGTCTCTTTGTGGCAGATAGAGATGACTTCTGAAAGGATGCTCTAGGTTTCTTGAGGTGCTACTGAAAAGTGCTCCAAATTATTTTTTTTTCTTTCATGGCACAGTGCCAGTGACAGGGATAAAAACTACCAAGTAAGCCATAGAGGTGACCCTAAAGGAACTTTCTGAAGTTAAGCAAATCCAAGGGAGCATCCGCAACAAACTGAGATTTTACTTGTATTGGCAGTGAGATTCACAATGTTAATGCTTCACAAAGATTCCCATTGAATGGATGATTACTTCCTGGGAGGCTTCCTTCTACAAATGGCATATATTCTTCTATCTTTGACTGCAACCTAAATTACAGCAGTCCTAACCGTTATGCTCTCTGACTCTGGGCTGAGCTTAGCTTATGACACGGCTTTCCTAGTGAGCAGCTGTTTCCAGTGACACATCAGTCTTCATGGGTCGTTGCAAGCAAGAAAATGAACACCAAACAAACTTAGAATCAGTTGCTGACATATATAAAATGCATAGCTACTCCTGATTAAACACCTGTTCTGCTACTAAGTTGGAGGTTAAAAGCAAAGGTGACTAATTGACAGGTTTATGAGAAAATTACCTTCCAAATTTTTTGATCTGAAAGAGCAGGCTTTCCATATGAAAGTTTTTAAAATATTTTTACTGTTTTCTAGCTTTTTGCAGTTAGAAAGCAGTCTGTAGCAATGCAGTAAATCTTCCCTTTTACTTACAAAATAAATGTATGCTTTTTTTTTTTTTTTAGATTTATGGATTTATCATCTACAAAGGAAGCTAGTCATTCATGAGCATTCTGACTGCATAACTGGAAATTGTTCTGTTGTCTGTATCCCATTTTGTATGGGAGATTGAATACGTTTGGCAACTGGATCTTTTGCCACTGCTGGCTCAACTACATTGGGTACTAACATACACACGGAGGAAGAATGTTTAATCCAGCTGGCTGTGACATTAAAAAATTTCTTCAGGCTTTAGTTAATAGAACAATGTGTGAGTCCATAGACAAACTTGAAAGTAGTCCTGCCAAGATGTATTCCGAGAGTTTGGCTCTTACCTGTATCCTCATCCCATATGATTGTGTTTGAAAATCAGTGAATCAAATGAAGACAACCTGGGGAAAAAAGTGAAAGCAAAACCCTGAAGGTAGAGTCAGCTTGTCTACTTCTACCCATACTTAAGGCAAATGTGAGCGTAACTCATCTGAACTGGAGACTGCTTTAGTTGGCATACTGATATTTTTTCTTCAGACTCCCCGAACAAGTGCTGATTCACTCAAAAGGAATATTTTGTATTTTCAAAATATTTACCTTAATATACAACGAGGTACTGTGGCGATGTTGTTCTAGAAAGTGTTTACACTGAAATGGCTTTTTCATGTGTTATAGTTAAAATTCCATTGATGGACCAGACTTTCATCTTATTATATTTCTAATTGATACTTAGAAAATTCAATGGCAACTTTACAGCTTGATTCCTCTGTCCCTGACTGCTTGAAATGGGGCCATGTTGCACACATAGAATTAAAAAGGTTGGAAAAAAACATAAAGATCATAAAGTCCAACCTTTTACCTAACTTAACCACCTATCCAACACCAATCCATCATCTAAAACATCTAGACCATCTAAACCATCTAAATCATGTCACTAAGTTCATCATTCAACCTATCCTTAAAAACACATCCAGGGACGGTGACTCCACCACCTCCCTGGGAAGCCCATTCCAATGGGGAAGATTGTTTTCATGCACTGAAGTTGTCACAGAGTGGATCAAGTGGAAGTTGGGTCTTGGACAAAGCTGGGAGCATTGTGTTTTGCTAAAAATAAGTAATGGAGCTGGCACTAGGTTTAGCTTTTCCTTAGTGCATATAGGATTCTGTATCATCTCTATCTCTATCTATCTCTATCTCTATTATCTCTATCTCTATCTCTCTATATACCTATATCTCATATAGCAAGCTGTGCCATGAATGATAAGAATGCAAAATATGCTTAGATTATGGGCTGGATATCTACTTTTGATTCAAAAACTTTATTGCTTGTTGAAAGGAAGGGTCCTCTTGTCCAAACTGAGTGTGCTGAATAAAAATTACATGGTTGCAGCAGCCTATGTCATGGATGGAGGGATTTTACTTCCTATCAGAGTAGGAGTTGTTATTGGTAGTTTCACACATATTGCAATTTGTTTTTAGGTTTTGAAGGGTCAGAGAAACAGTGCACCACTTAGGAAGCTGCTGTCCAGGAAATCATCTCTGAAGCAATTTATAATCAATTGTATGTATTGATCACACTTGTATTCTAAGTACAAGAAGAAGAGAAAAACTAGAAGTCTGTATTAGCTGGGCTAGAGATGCAAAGGTGTCAAAAAATGTTCAAAGTGATGTGCAGTACTGAACACAACTGTCTGCAAGGGCTATTTTGACTGCAAAACCATCATTATTGTGGCAAAACATGTAGTGTAACACTGTCCTCAGTCATAAAGTTTCCTGAAAATATAGGTCTCAAACATAGGGTGGGGCATAACAAGCTACATCCTAAAAAGCTTTTTTTTTCCCCCCTGCTGGCTTCTGTGCACTATACTTCAAAATCCTATTACTACTTTTTTCTTCTGTTTGGAATTTTCTGTGCAAAATCCTCTAAGACTGGTTCTGAATTAAATTTCATTAGGCTGATCTTTATTGCTTGGTTTTAAGCAAGAGACATAGCCACCATCCAAATAAAAAATGTAGTTGCAAACTGTGCCTGTAAGCACTAAAAGGGAACCTGGGACTAATATTTTGTTTGACAGAAACATCAGGTTATGATCTTTCCCTCCTACCTCTCTTTTGAAATGAAGGCTGAGATGTCTATAGAAGGTTTCCTAGACTCCTTGCCTGGTCTTGTGATGCTGCTTAGCGCATGTCAAGTCCTTCTATCCTCCTAATAAGTTGCCACTCAGCTGTTTTTCTATAATCCAAGTGATCCTTGGTATAAATATCACACATTGAGTGGAACCACATCATTTTAAATTTGCTCATGGATATAGCGGTTTCCATTCTATTCTCCCATGCCGCACCTATGAGTTTCTGGCAGCTTGCTGGATTTGGCATCATCTAGCCTTAGGTTTTTCAAGTTCTACTTGTGGTCTCCTATCATGTTGTGCTGCCTAGCTGTTTCTTATGCCCATTTAAAAGGCTCTTAGCTTCATCTGCCTCACATAATAAAATGATTGTTATTTGCTGTCAAGATGCCAATCAGCTTACTCTTGGTGCACCATGAATCTCAGTTTCAAGGACACAGACATACGGGCATGGGGATATCATCAGGACAAATAACCTCAAGGGGCCAGAGGAGGCTAGGCCTAGACTCCTTTTAAGACATTTGTTTTTATAGTCACTCCATCTAGCTAAAATATCTCAGCATAAGAATGCTATATGCACTTATTTGAAGTCCTAATATTAGCCTCACCCAGGCAAGAGGCAGACAACCCAAGTTAGAAAAGTTTCCAGTGACTTTAACAGTGCAGCATGTGAAAATCCTGTGTCTGAGGGGTTTTAATGCAGCTTCAGAAACAATGCAGGAACAAAAGACTGATGATAGGTAGCTGACAGTCATTGGATTTGATTCGTTTCTAGTGCGAGGATAATTTGGTTGAATCCCTTCTTGTGTTTATTAGGATTTATTGAGAAAAACCTGTGTTTATAGATGCTGTTGTGTTTTGATTAATGATTTCAAGATTTGGATGAAAAATACGTTAATTTTTAATCAAATAAATCTAAATAGTGTCTTAAAAAAGAAAGATTGTGTGTGACTAGTGCCAGGTCACTAGCTCAATACCCAATTAAAAAATCCCTGATTTCCTAAAATGCAAAATTCAGTGGAACACAAAGAAATTTCTATTTTGGTGCACATGACATAAGACAGCATGAAATGAAGATAAATTTGCCAGCTCATGACAAGGTTTCTAATCATTATGCAAATTTTTGAGAAAGAAAACACAAATTAATTTAAAAGAATTTACAGGTGTATGGGAAATGAAGAAAAATCCTGTACATTTTTGAGTATCCAACTCACCAGTTTCCTCCTTGCTTAAGTACACCTCAGATTTTAGACTTGTGAGCTCACTGTAATTGAAATCATTGTTACTTTATCAAAGACTGCAAGTCTTCAAAGCTGAAACTTTTCTCCCTCCAAGTTTTCTGTTGAATGAGATTCAGAATAAACCAGCAAGTTCTTCTTTAGTCTGTGATTAAAAAAATCCACAGCTCATCTAGTGCTTTCTGAAAGGATATATTTCAGACCTAATAATCACCTTTTTTTTTTTTTAAATACCCTCTCTCCTCATAATCTATATAAGGGCCTTTACCTTTAATTAATATTTCTTTATAAGCGACAGCAATTTTTTATTTCTGAACCCAGTTATTTTTCCTTCTCTCCTCCAAAACGGTGAGCGCTAGAATCCAAATTAAGTATTTTTGCTCTGACAATAGGTGTACACTTTTGAGAGGATCATGCATTTTGCAGAGCTACAGTTATACTCCGTCTCAGCACATTCAGGTTCTTAAAAAATTCTGTCAGTCTCAATCTTCTTTGAGATTTCTATTTCATTCTGGTGTGCATTCTTGTGGCCTTTTTTCCCTGTTTCTCCTCAGTTTTACTTTACCTTTCTAATAAAAACCCCACAACCTTAAATTGATAAGCTGAGATAGCTTCCTTTTGGGAATTTTCTAACTCTCTTCTTTCATGTTATTTGACTACTAACGTAACAGTTTTACCTTTATGATAAAACTTCTGTTTTTATTTTATAGATTCTTATTTCTTGCACAGAAAGATGAGTATATTATCATGATAATTTTCATGTTTCCTGATAACTTACATGTTTTGGAAATTCTTTGAATTTCAGAGTCTTAATATTTCAAAATTAGTCTTTCTTATATTGATTGACAGCAATGTAGAGGACCCCATCATATCTGTAACATCAGTTCTTGTTGCTTCTGAGCTTATTTGGTTGCAACTTCTCTTGACTTTATCATCGACTCTTTATGAAGGTTAGCAATCCAGATTGCTTGTGTATTCATCAACAGCTGCTGAGTTATGAAATTAATATTTAAATTGCTATTTAATATATTTAGGAAAAATAGGGAGTGTCTGAATTGAAAATTCCCTAACATGAGTGTTGCATTTGAAAATAGAAAGGCAATTGATCAATGTTGCAAAGAGGACAGAAGTTAATTTAAATTTTATAGGTTCTTTTTTTTCATCAACACTGTGGTATTGGTTATTGCCTCTAAAATTAGTGTAACATGATGTTAGGCATTGTTTCAGACTATTAGATAAAGAATTAGGAGAATCTTTAACAATACGGTAAAGTAAAACAGTAAAATAGAAAAATAACTAAAATAATCAAGTATATCCTATTAAATCACCTGTGATCCTCTAAGCACGTCACTTTTCTGTTGCTGTATTCTGTATGCTTTACTCTTGATTGCATTTTGGAAATGTAATGAGTTAAAAAGAGCAAATAATCTACATAACCTAAGATTAAAGTCAAACTGTCTTTTATTCTCTATATTCTTTTATATTTGCTGTGTTTATTATTTACTAAGAACAAAACCTAATGAGTAATTAAAAGGATTAACCATATATATGATAAATCCATATTTTAACAAAGATTCTGAATTCTAGGCTCTGAGGCTGCACTATTACAGGTCAACAGAAGCTTTGACATTGTGACAATAGGATGAAGCCTTGTGTGTACAAGGTAAAAATAACATGAGAGCTTCCCACATCTACTTTCAGTATACAATAATAGATTACATTGCCCCCAACAGTGAAAGACATTGGATTATTCATTTAACAGTTTACTGGGAAACTGTACAGATGACATTTCAATGTCATTTTAAGAAAAAAATGTTTCCTTTTCTCTCCTAAAGTTCTTCTCAAGCGGTATCTGAAAAAAATGTAATTTATTGAACTATTGATCAGAAGTGCCTAAAAATAATGAAGAAAAGTAAATTATGTCTCTTTTTGGAAAGAAACAGATCTTTGCATTCCCACATACCTATTCCCTATGGCAGATATGTGTAGGAACCTGCAGGTAAGTAAAATAGGAAATTTTAGCAATGGTAGTTCTGATGCAAAACTCTTAACTTTTTGTTATTGTTTGTGATTGTCTTTTAAATATATGTTTTTTAAAACATGTATTCCCATGTGATCTTTATTTACAAATTACTTTGAAAAACTCCAAGTACTCTTAATTTCAAATACCAATTACTATGCTTTGCATTATCTCTTATGAGGATAAAGATTAAAAGAACCTGCATTTCCTATTGACTCAAACTTGATAAATGGGCCCGGTATCGTTTGACACTGATTTCTTAGTGGAACAAGGTTTCTAATTACATGATTTGTACCCGTGTCAAACAAAGGCAATAGGATTAAAAGAAAAAAACATATCAAAGTCAATTAGTTATTAATAGTTTCCCAACTCCAGATTGTTAATCACAATATCTTGGGAGTCTGTCTTATGGCTGCTTTACCTCTACTCTGGATGGAATTTATTCAGCCATTTTAGATACTCTCTTTGACATTAGGCCATCTTGGTGCAAATTGTTTCAATGTTTAACTCTCTGTGAGTTTCACAGCCATTCTTGTAATAATGACATTGTCACTAAAAATGTTAATGAATAGACCAGGTCCCTGGCTATGCAGTGAACATATTATATAAAGAATTATCTTCTGTTTTCATTATCTGTATATGCCTACATTTCATTACTTTGTAAACTGGGTTCTTATTTTAAACTGTTCAAAAAAAAAGTATTTATCTGAGTTATTTTCAGCTTTTAAATTGTTCACTAAGGTTGGAGAGATGTTACCAATTTCAATATTTGCTATTTCTCATTTATTCCCTGTACTGGACAGCTGGTTACTTAAATGCTTTTCTGTTTTTTGCTTCACCTGACTGGATGACTCCAAGAATAGAAATAATTTTTTAAATAGATGTTAAACAATTTTCACACACATAAAGGTTTCTCAGCAAGTAATTTCTTTAATTTACCTATGAAAGATAGTTAAAAGGAGAAACAAATAACACAGGTGATATCATCCTTTTTACTCATTCCTGATGTCCAGCGATCTTTTACAGCCTAGCTCGACTATTGTACTACTACTACTACTGAGTCAAGTCTACATTTACATATAATTTACATGTATAAAATGTTGGTAGCTTTTTCCAGTGATCACAAATTCCACTAGATTTGAGGAAAGCTATTCAACAAAATATTTTAATATGTTATAGCCACACTAAAGCTTATTCTCTTTTGTTTATTATAAACATTTCTCATATTGAAGGCATTTTATTAACTCATATAAACCATTGGATTCACTATTGTCATGGGCTATTATATGTTTTTAAAAACTTTTCTTTTATAAATCAGACTAAATAAAAAGGTCTTTCCCTTAGCCATTTCTCCCTTTGTTTGGTCTCTGGTTTGGTTTTCGGAGGGAGCTGGGGGAAGGGGAGCCTTGGAGGGAGCTGGGAGCGTGGCCCCTTTTTTCCCGTTCCATGTTTACCTGAGGGGTTTTCCCGTGGTGCGCGGTTCTAACGCACACGCGCGTGGCAACAGCTGGCACCACATTGGCAGTTTCGTGTGGGGAAGGGTCTCCAGGGGTTCCTGGGGAGGGGGCGGTGGGCGCCCAGCTGTGCCCGCGGTGCTTTTCGGGGGGTGGGCGGCTGGGAGCGCAGCTGCTTGCGGTGGCGGGGGGCGCTACGCCGGCCCCGGCAGCTGTGAAAAAGGCAGTGAGGGCTCAGTGCGGCGGGATTGCGAGCCTGCGGTGCCAGGCGTGGGGCTGATGCCCTGTGCGTGCGGAGGTGGGGCTGGGAGGCAGCGGAGCCACCGCCGGGTTGCACCCACGGCCCTGCTGACGCTGGGGACAGTGCTTGCCGGGTGCTGGGGGGAGGGGAGGTTATGGAACCTACAGGACTGCTCCAGAATCGCCGAGACCCGATGGATATTTGTCACGGTGGCACCTGGCTCACAACTGAGCCTCCTGGGGCCGGAGGCACCGGTGGTGGTGGCGGCCGGGTCTGGGGGCGGCTCCCCGTCCTGGGCAGCACCCTGGCTGCTGCAGGTGCTGGCGGTGGCCCCTCCATGGGTGGACGGCAGAGACCTCTCTGCTGGAGCGCCCGGCGCCCTGGCTGTGCTGCGCCTCCAGCCCGGCACCAAGGGCTCAGCATGGGCGACGGCAGCGGCGGCTGGGGCCATGCTGCGCCTGCAGAACATCTGTGCGAACCCGCACAGACTGGAGTACTGGGCTGCACTTGGGGTGGCGATGGCGGCCGCCAGTCCCTGCGCCGAGGCAGCAGCTGCAGCGGCGAGCGGCGCGGTGAGGGCTTTTCCTCAGTGCCATGTTCTTTGCCATGTGTTTTGGCGTGGGGGCTCTGGAGGCGGAGCCAGAGCGGAGCTGGGGCAAGACAGGCGCCAGGGGGATCAACGGCGGAGCTAGCAAGGCACGGGTGCCTCCCTCTTGGGGTGGGCTGGAAGGGAGGGTGCAGGCGCTAAACTGGAGGATTGTGGGAGGCCCTCAGCTGTATAAGCAGAGGGACTCCGAGCGTGGGCCTCTTTTCCACAGCTGGAGCTGGTGGGAGAAGGTTTCTGCTCGCAGCCTGGAGTCCCAGCGCCCGCCAACTTGATCTGCGTCAATGCAGTCCAGGATTGCTATTTGAGATTTTCTACTCACATATAAAGTCATTGAACATTTCGCGTGTTCACAGTACTAGGAAATACATGTTTTTCTTCAAGTAAGGAGTTTTGACAAGTCCTCATTAAGTCACCCAACCTGTTTACGACTCACTATCATGGTCTTCACAAATCATGAAACAGTCCATTTTGCTAATCTCAATCATGATTTCAGAAAGTTAAAGGAGAGGAGGTAGTGAAAAACTGAGATATAAATTCTTAGATGTTCTTCAATTTTGGGAAGTTTAGAGAAGGCTGTCCAGTGTTAACAACTGTGGGAAGAGCTCACGCAAATCTTTATGCTATTTTTACCTATTTGACAACATTGAAGGCTGATGTGACTGTTGAAATGATGCAGTGACATCAGAAACTTGTTACAAAAACAATACCAGTTATAATAAAAACAAATATCTGGTAATATACTAGTGGCATCATAAAAATCAGGTTGTTCAAGAATGAGTGCTGTGACCACTGACTTTCTGTTCTGTTTTCCTCACTTCCTCATTATCCCTGAGATTCAGCTGTACACTGAAAGCCTGCAGGCAGGAGCACCTTGGAAATGACACCTTAGCAAGAATGCTCACTCATACATGCACTCCCACTCACCAGCTGTGTAGTTTATTGTAAGGAACGGTTAAAGTATTGATAGTATTAATTAAAGTATTAATTGCTGGGCAATGCAGAGACATGCTGTCCAGACAGTGGAGGCTGCAGAGCTGTGTGCATTAGTAAGTGTTCCTGCTAAAGCCACATTGGGTGCTGCTACTGTCACAGGGGTAACTCTTTGCTGGTTTCAGGTCTGCATCTTCTGCAACCTCTGTCCATAATAGCTGCTGTAAAAGCCTTGTCGTGCCCCAAGGGCTTTAGCTCCCTCATGACCAGTGTCCAGGATCCAGCTGTGACTTAACATAAATGTGTAACCTTCCCCCAGACTGCTGAGAAAGGGCACTCAGAAAGAGCTCTGACAAAGTTTGCATAGTAAAAAGGAACATAAAATTAGAATTTCATATTGAGATTGTTAGGAACTGTAGGATTCAGAAGGGATAGTGCTAATATGAAAAAGTATGAAATCCTAAAGAGAAAAGGGAGAATCATTAAGTAACTCAATGTGCTGGTTTTTTTCCATGGATAGTTAATTTTCTTCGCAGTGGCTAGTATGGGACTATGGTTTGTGCTGAACATAGTGCTGATAATATAGATATGGTTTTGTTATTCCTGAGCAGTGCTTGCATAGCATCCAGACATTTGCTGTTTCTCATACTGCCCTGTTGCAAACAGGCTGTGGGTGTGCAAGAAGCTGGGAGGGGACACAACTAGGGCAGCTGATCCCAAATGATCAGAGGAGTATCCCGTACCATATGGTGTAATGCCTGGCATATAGAGCTGTGGGAAGTGGAAGGAAGTGGGAGGAAATTTAGATTTATGACATATGTCTTCCCAAGTCACCATTGCAAATAATGGAGCCCAGCTTTCCTGGAGATGGCTGAATGATGTCTGACCATGGGAAATGGGGAATGAATTCCTTGGTTTGATTTTCTTGCACATATGGCTTTTGCTTTCCCTGTTAAACTGTCTTTATCTCAAACCATGAGTTTTTTCACTTCTGCTCTTTCAGTTCTTTCGCCAGTGCTGCTGATGGGGGACAGAGTAAGCAGCTGTGTGCTAGTTGCTGGATGGTGTTAGCTCACAACACTCAGCGACAGTGAGAATCTGTCCTGACAAAGACTCCTTGTCGGGGTGGTGATCATGCTAAAGCTTAGCTCAATGGATTGGTGAATCTTAGCTGTCTTTTGTGTGTCTTTTGAGCTAACCAATAGATAATTGGTTTGTACTTTTAAGTTGCATATATCCTGGCTAAACTCCTGTGCAGCTAAAGACACCATAGTAAGTAGGCCCAAAAAGGGACTGTAACACCTTCAACAGTCTCCTTCGTCAAATTAACCCATTTCTTGGTAGGGCTACCTAAGCCAGGGAACTGATAATGCCAACTACCCCTGGACTTTGAAACTGGCCTGGAGGCTCTCCCTAGGGTTTAGTGAGTGCAGTGACTGATGTGGTGTTCAGCCTGAGCTGAACTGAGAGGGTCCACTAGGGAATGTGTCTTCCTCAGAGTCAAAGGTAGCAGGGTATTTCCAGGAGCATGGACCCTGCAGAGGGCTAGCAGCTTCCAAACCTACTTGCTTTTCCAGGTAGGCTTCCTAGCCTTTACTCAGCTCCATTAACTCTACTCGTAACAGGTAAGTTCATAGAACAAGGATGTTCACAGACCCTGTATGAACAGTCTGCTACAACTAAAGCATAACTTATTTAGAGCAAAAGCCTTTGAGTGTAGGGAAATGCCAGTGAATGTTTTTAGTAAGTCACAGATGGCAGGTGGAATCTAGGACCCAGGAGCTGAAGAAGGAGCTGAACTGAAAGTGAAAGGACTGACCATGCCATGTAAGGAAGATGCTTGTACAACACGGCAGTGTCTGATTGGACGAGACAGAAGTGCTATAAGAATTGCTTCTCAGTGGTTAGAAAAGTATAAACTATATGTAGATTATAAAAAAGTATTCTTGCAAACAATAAACGGATTTCTCTTTTGACACTACATCTGTGTGGTCGTGTGTCTTTGGGGGTAGCCACATTTGAGAAAAAAAAAAGATTCAATAAATTGTCTGTAGCTATGTGTAGGCTGTATAACACATGTCTCTCTTGCATACGGTGATCCCACATCTCAGTGTCCTAAAACAGTTGCACAGCAGTTGGGATGCAGGTAGCAGTCTTATACTCACCAGTCATTTCCGTCTTGTCTGGTGTCAAGGAAAAGGTCTATCCACTGTGCAGAACCCTTTTGTAATCTTCCTTCCCCTCCAGGAGTGAGAGTCATTTCTGAGCTGCTTAGTGACACCAGCACTGTTCTCTGCAGTGGCAAAACATCTGTGTCACAGCTTGGAAGTAGGTTGTTCTGATGTAAGTGCTCTTTCCCTTCCTGTTTATTTGGATGGCATTTGTGCTATTGCCAAGGTGAAAGGAGTTATCCTCACTTATTTTTTTCTGATTATCCCTTATTTAGCTAGTTCATACTTTTGCAGAATGGACTATTAACTTCTTACGCAGTAACGTCACTTCCCTGACTAGATTGCATCTGCTATTCATAAAATGTTATTAGATTATAAAACATCAGCTTCTTGTTCAACACCAGCATCCAGAAAGAAGAATCTACCTGTGTATATTGAGACAAATTACGTCCTGTGAAATTTCATGTCTGTGGTTCAGACTCCTAAACTGCCTGACATTTACAAATCAAAAAGGGCAAAGAGGTCAAACTATGATCTGCAAAATACTCCAGATGCCTGCTCCAGTTTCAGCAGGAGTCACAATTCAGCTGCCTGCTGCATTGCAGGAAAGCAGAGGACACATTCTTATATCACCTTGTTAAAACTATCCTTTGGCTAGAATTCAGAAGCCTTTTGTGTTTTTCTGTCCCATGTATCAAGTATGAAAGAGCAAATATAAGGGTTGCTGCTGTAGTAAAACCTTTTTAGTCAGGACAGCACAGCAGTATACATAGACAGCTGTTAAATTTTGATTGCATGTGCCAAAATAGACTAAATCTAATGACATTATGGCTGGAACAAATTTAGGACCTTTTAAGTTAAGGGAAGAAAATAGGGAGTGAGAATGACTCTGAGTCATAGATGAATCCTGATCCCAAAGGACGTGCACAGGCCATGCTTTCATTGATCTCAGCAGAGATCATCACTTGCATAACAACTTCCGAATCAGGCCCATTTTGAGTGCTGAGTCAGCCTAAGACTCTCAAATTTAGGTATTTTATCAAGCAGTTAGTTTGGAAAGAGTGAGCAGGCTTTTTTTTTTTTGCTTGTAAACTTTGAGGCTTTTGATATTTTTCCTTCTCCCAAACCCTAACAATTAAAAAGTGATAATTAAAAAAAAGAAAGTAAAAAATTGGCATAGAAATTAAGGCAGAAGAAGATGATTATTCATTTAATTCCATTTATCAGTGTTTGCAGAGAATCAGAATCCTCCTGACATTACCGGGGTGCTGATACCCCAAAGCATGTTTCATGAAAAGAGCAGGCTGCTAGTATTATCCAAGTTTCTTTTCCTTGTCTTTTTTTTTTTTCTTTCAGCTTAAAAATCTAGAAGTCCATGTATTTGTTTGAGAAAAGAAAGTGATGTGGGCAAAAGTGCATATCTTGCTATAAACTCAACAAAATCCGAACTCAGATCAACAAGTATCTGAAGTTTCTTACAGGTTTATACATTTCTCGTAACATTTTGGCATTGTAGGGACCTGCATTATTTTTATATGCATATGCTGTCCTTGGTCTTTTACCTGGAAATCATCATGAGCTTCAGAGTTCATGGCTGACAGAGCTTTAAGTCCATGCGTCCTTGCATCTGCTATGGCTTATATCCCACAATGGACTCTACCTGAAAAGCTGCTATAAAAAATAGATATGATTAGCACAAATATACTTGTGAGATATATATAGAAAAGGAATCGCATCACTATTTAATGGGGAATAATTGCTGCAGATTGAAATGCGAGTTTCAAAATGTAGAGATTTTTGTAATACTCTTCTGTAATAACAAAATCAAGCAGTAAAATTCAAGTGTCCTTTTACATCCATTGGAAAGGAGGGGAGTATGTATTCTCCGACTTTCCTTTATGAATATTTAACAACAGATTACATCATTAGGGTTTGTCACTTTCAAACCATTGATCTGAATCAGATTTGCAACTGTGATACATTGTTTTAGCCCATTATAAATTTAACAGACACAATTGTCCTAAAGAAAAAAAAGCAGGGGAGAAAAGGGCAAAGGCTGAATATTAATGAGGGGATTTGAAATGCAATACAAGAATAATGCTGATTTAAGAACAGTTATTTAATGGAAGATCATCCCCGTAAGCAGGAGATGGAACCAATGAATAAAGTCATGCTTACTATGTGAAATCAGCTGTCCAGTGTAGATAATATGCTTACAAAATCATTATGGTTGGATCCTGCTAATGCCTTAATTCCATGACAACAATTTCAACCACTGGCAAATTACTCTATTATTTGTTTCTGATTCGCCTAATTTTTCAAAATGGTTACAAGCTCATTCCGTTGAAAACATGTAACAACTCTTCCACTTGCCAAAGCATAGAGAAGGACAGGAACATAACATTTGCAGAGAAGTGGTTTTCTTTTTTAAAAAAATCTGATCTTTAAGACTGAAGTATACTTGTAGTCATGTTATGTTTGCCACCGAGAAAGCATAAGAAGTCTTGCAATTTACTCAAATCGCCTGTCTCCTGAACTGCTTACATCTCATCTAGGTCACATATTTCTACCTGTAAGTTTGACTTAGGTTCACACATCCTTGTATGCATTTGCACTCATCCTTTTTTTGTCTGGATATGTATAATTTTGAGTGAGTACCACTCAGATTAGCCTGCTGCTCAAAGGTCAGTCTTCTGCCACACATTTTGCATGGGTACAACTTTCATGGGGACACTACATTATTTATGTTAAAAGTGCTCTCTGGAAGTCAGAGGAAATAAATGGTGTGTGAATTTAAACAATGGAAACAACCCCATGAGATGCTCTTGACAAGACAGTAAGCACATTTTCTACAGGAATGAACCAACACAGTGTGAGTAGAAAGAGACCTCCACTGAAATAGGTCATACAACATTTGAATAAAATTCACAGAAAAATGAAAATGAACTTGGAAAAAATGCAGTGAGTGATCATGAAGAAAAAAACAACCTTTTTGTTTCAAGAGAAAAAAGAACAAAATTAGTATTTTAACAGTTTCAAAAAAATCTTTTGGAAGAAAGAGAATCTTCTCTCTGAACTGCTTTTGCAGAAGTCTGTAGTGATGACACATTTTCCCATTTGTAGACCGTAAGATTGACACTGGTATGAAGGACTCTTCTGGTGCCAGACACAGTCTTAATATACAACACTTGCTTGGCAACCCTAGAGGATACCAACTTATTTTGTTTCCCCTGATACCAGAAGGACATCTTTCTTTAACAGCTTCGCTGCTTTTTTGGGGAAGACAACCATATGTTTGCTTGTGAGGATAAATAAAATCCTCCCCATGGCATTTGTTTTCCTTAAGCATCCAGGTTCTTCAGAAATGTTATGTGAGCTAAAAGGACCTGCTTCTGTATGAAATTTAGCAGATGTTGCTAAGTGGCTTATTTTGATACTACCTGGAGATCATATCTCTTTCCCTTCTTTGGCACAGTCACCATGAGAACAAATTTTAAATAAATGCCCTCACCACCTCACCCCACCATGCTGGGAGCTGATGAATTTCTCTGACTGTCATCTGAAAGGCAAATCTGGCCTTATGAACCCAGGCCTGAGTTATGATGAATCCTTATATATATATTAAGGGCTTTACTATATTAGGTTTTTTGATCCTCTAAGTCTAATAATGCTTCTTTAGTAATTTTAGAGGTGTCCTTTGACAGGCATTTTCTTCATAACTGCTAAAGAGCTGATGAAGAGGGTAAGTGGAAAACCAAAAGTATGTGTTCAGATCTTTCTAGCTCTCCGAAGCTGAGAAACTCATGAGGAGAAGGAAGAAGTATTTGAAAGAAGCAAGAGTACCAACAGCTGTATCAGAAAGAATACTAGATAAATGTATTGCCAGAAAACAAACAAGTACATACTAGAAGTATTTCAGGAGCAAATTATCATTCTAAGTGTATATTTCTAGGTTGTTTACCTGGTTTTGTGGAAAGATATTAATGTTATAATAGTGCTTTAGTAGAAAACAGTTGATAGCACTTGCAAAAATCAGATTTGTGTTGTTCCTTATGACTACTCTGTAATTTCTTAGGCAATATCATTATTTATTATTTACTTTGTCTTGCAAAACAGGCATATGCCTCCAAAATCAAACTGCTTTCCTAAGATTCAAAAAGGACATTAGCAACTTATTTCAAAATCATACTGAAGCCAAACACAGTTTACTCACAAGCTGGCACAGAGCAACACACTGTCTGACAATAGTGTAGTCACAGTGTGCTCTTAATGGCTTGCCTTAGTCATACAGCACCAACGTGTTCTTCTGTAATTACCACTAAGTCTGCTGTTACAAACCCAGAATCATTCTGCCCTGTTCTATCTCATTGACTGAAATACATCTCCTGTAAGAACATTACAGCTGTACACAGAATTACACAGAATTATGCAGAATTAACAAGGTTGGAAAAGACCATATTGGTCATCATGTCCAACCTACTACCTAACCTATCAACCTACCCAACACCACTCATCATCCAAACCACCTAAACCATGTCACTAAGTACGCTGTTCAACCTTTCCTTAAATACATCCAGGGATGGTGACTCCACCACCTCCCTGGGCAGCCCATTCCAGTGGGAGATCACTCTCTCTGTGAAAAAGTTTTTCCTAATATACAGCCTAAACTTCCCCTGTTGCAGCCTAAGACTGTGTCCTCTCATTCTGTCACTGGGGGCCTGAGAGAAGAGATCGACTCCTGCCTGGCCACGACCTCCCTTAAGGTAGTTGTAGAGAGCAACAGTAGTGTCATAAGAAGTACTGGTGCTCCTGCTTCTTCCTACAGCAAAACATGACCCAGGTCCTCCTTCCCAGAGGAGGTAGCAGTACAGTCGAAATGTCTGAGGACAACTACAGCAGTCTACATCCATGCAAGAAGGCTAAGGCACTTCCATTGTACTCTGAGGGTTTTGAGGAATGAGTGAACAAAGACTTCCCTCTGAAAGCTTGCAGACAGCAGAGTTCAGTATTACCTTCACTTTTGCTCGTAACTGAAAGGGCAGGGGTCATTCCATGCCCCTAAGGAAGAATGGCATGGCATAACATACTTTTTCAGGAATAAATCCTCCCCTCTACTCCCTCTTTGGTGTGATTTCATCCATATCATTTGTTTGGAACAAGCTCTGGATCCTACCACATCATACAATGTCAGGTTCAAATGTTTAACAGTCAAACTCAAGGAAGCTTGGTTCCTTCACACAAGCACGAGCTACAAGGGTAGTCCACATTCTGTGGGAGTCCACAAGGATCCCAGGGGAACAGCTGGGCTGGTAGGGTGTCAGAGATGATTTTCATACAGTTTTGCAGGACAGACACAGTTGTGGCATGGACTTTGATATGAGAATTCTTAAACTCCTTGCCAGTGATTCTTCTTCAAGAGCTTGCAAAACTACAGGGTGGCACAGGAGCTTGATCAATAAAGAAGGATGGAAAGGAAAAATAAAAATGATTTAGTGATCTTTGACTGCATTTCGTGTGAAAACAAGATCTGACTAGACAAATAAAGAGTGAGTCTGCTCTTCTCAGTCAATCTTCTGAAAGATGTTTGATCCAGAATTGCTATCAAAATATAAAATCCTCACTGAGGTGGTTTGAACCAATTTTACCATCTTGGGGCATGCAATAAAGATGACGGAAAACTGAACAAAA
Organism: Serilophus lunatus; assembly: GCA_013399895.1. Classification (NCBI taxonomy): domain Eukaryota; kingdom Metazoa; phylum Chordata; class Aves; order Passeriformes; family Eurylaimidae; genus Serilophus; species Serilophus lunatus. The sequence goes on along the minus strand of VXBA01003490.1, from coordinate 89,889 downwards.
TTAGCAGCAGGTGAACAGTTTATTACGGGGGGTTTAAAATAGGGAAGAAGGGACCACCCTCAGGGACCCCAGAATTACACAGAGAAGCACCTGACACGCAGAAAACACAAAAGGAAAAAAAAGGGGACAAAAACAAAAACAGAAACTGCTCTCTCAGCTAGGTGACTCACTGAGAAAACAGGGGGAGGGGGAGGGAAGCCGTCTCCCTCCCTGTCTGCTGGTATCACTCCTCGGCCCTTGAGGATCCCTGAAAAACACAAAAGGAAGTGAAAACGACCCCCTCCCACCATCTCTCCGAAGTGGCTATTTGCTTTCAAGCTGGGAATCGCGTCAGTGCCGAGAGAAATGGGTGGGGTCACGCCGCGGGGCCTCAGACTGAGGAGGAGAGGAGCTGTGTGCTTGGTCACCGGACCAGGAGCTGAAGAGAGAGGGAGGGCTGCCTTTCTTGGCTTCTTAAGCCCTCCAGTTCTCGTGTGAATCTTGCTGTCTTCTTCCTGGCCAAACTGTCTCTCCATTGATCAGCAGGCCGAGCCCTGCCTCGTTTCCAGTGTTTTCACTCTAAGCACAATGGCCGTTCCCGCTGAAACCTACGCACCCAGGGCCTGAGGCGCCATCTTAGTTTTCATGGCCGTGGCATTTCGGGGGGCATCCCGGAGTGACTGCCACCCCTCTGCGCGGCCATCACTAGCATGGTGCCAGGGCTAGACTCCTGCCGCTGTCCACAAGCAGCCGCCGAGCTCATGTTCCTGGCTTTGGCTACTCTGGGGCTGCCGCATCCACCGCGCCGCCCCGCTGCCGCCCGCAGGCACGCCGGGGCTCCCCCGTGGCCGTGCCCCCAGGCTGCTGCCCGCCCCGGGATTGGGGGCCACCATGCACCGTGCAGAGAGGGGGAAGCAGGCAGGAATGAGGGCTGTCCCGGCCCCGGCCCTCGGGGCGGCCCTGCCATGATCACCGCTGGCCCGTGCTCCTGGGGGCCCGGGGGAAAGAAGAAGGCGCCGCCGCCCCCACCCCGACCCGGCACTCCCGGAGGGCCCAGGGGAACGAGAAGGCGGTGCTGCCGCCACCCCCACCCTGCAGGGAAAGAACAGGCAGGAGCGAGAGCCCTCCCGGCTCCAGCCCAGCCTGGGAAAACAGCAGGGGATGGGAGCAGCCCGTGCCGAGAACACCCCCTACCCCCGGCTCCAGGGAGAGCGGGCTGGAGTGGGAGTCATCCCTTAAGGGAAAACAGAATTTTACACAGACAGGTGAGCGGGCTCTTCTTACATCCCCTTCCCCCCACCAAAGCCCAAGGACCCCCTTGCAAGACCCGAAGCCCCCTTTGACTACCCCCCAGAGATCCCAGCCCACCATAAAACTCCACACTTACTCACAACAGGATAAAGTACACTGTAACAAGCTACAACTTTGCAAAAGGCCTGGATGGTCGTAACTATGATGCACCACTGAAAGGTGGAACAATGTCTATCACAGTCAGTGTCATAGGTCCCTGCAACTTAAAGAGATTTATTTATGAGGTGGAAATCCCAGCTGATGAGAGAAAATGGATATTGCCTATTACCACCAGGAAAAACAAAAACCAGCCAACTGTTTCTGTTATTCAGATATTACTGCTTGCAAATCTGGCAATCAGCTTGGCCCTGACTATGTGGATCACCCTGCCAACTGACAAAGTTAATGTAATTAGAAACATGGGTTAAATCTATGGCTTACTATTTTGGTTGTGGTCTTTCTCCAATATATTTAAGCAAAGTAAAAAAAATAAATCTAGAATTCAGATAAAATTTGCAGTGTAAGAAGCAGCATAATTTAGCTCACCACTGTGGTGAGATATCACATATGGTGTTTATGAGGACCCCAGAAGCATTGATATATTGATATATTGGAAAATATTAACTGCAGATCACACCATGTGTTTATTTTCCTGGTGCTGTTCTTAGAACTTGATATATCTTATCTGCAAGCAAATAATATAACGACATGGTGACAACTCTATAAAAGTTTTCATTGTCTCTTATTTAACATCTGTGAAATTTCATGTGTCTCTGCCACCTCTAAGCTATTACTTTTCCAGAAGTGAGTTAAAGGATGATTCCTAAAAGGGGAGAGATACTATTTTTTTCTGTGTAGAGTCATATTGCAGCTCCTGTCTGTATTACAAATAAACCCCTCTTGGTTCACACAGTTTTACCTCAAAATCTCTGCAGGACTTGAAACCCAAGTTCATTCAACTTTATTATGACGCAGCAGCTGTCTTTAGCAGTCAGCTTTCATTTACCTCAGCAGGATTAAGTGAATCCATTATTATCAACTAACAGGCAGTGTCTCTCCTTGATCCTTTGTACATCTCTGCTTTTTTTCTTAGAAAAAAAGAACTTGTATTTCTCCATTTAAAATAAAAAGTCATGGAAAGGAGTTTGGGGTCCCTGTTCGAAATAAACACATCAATATTTAGTTACAGGGAAATAAAAGTCAAATGGGAGAGCAGAAAATTCCTATGTGTCACTGTTAAGTGGTGAGATGGTGATTTCTGTCAGAAAGACTTTCTTGCCTTTCAACATGTAGGAGGCTTATAAATAAAGTTGCTCACTCACAGTTTGCTCACTTTTGTTTGTTTTTTTCCATCCCTTGCAGATCACTGTGACAGTAAATCATGGTGCTCAGACTCACTACAGGCTGCCTCCAAAGGGCAGCTCTGCCTCCCTGCCTGCTGCCTGCCCCATTTGTTTCCCTATGGCACAATCCAGTGTCTGGACACTCAGCCGGGTCAGAGTGTTCATCTGGCTGATAACATAATATTGGGGGTTTAATATATTTTTTTTAATCTGGAATGAATTTTCATCTAGGGAAACTTTCATAGAATGCCCAAAATCAGAAGTAGACAACCAATTTTCTGGTTTGCTGTTCTTTATCTCCATATTGTCCATAAACCTCAGCAGAGCTCAGCTCTCTAAATGTTACATGCAAACATCCTAGGTCCTTAGGTACATTTCCAGGACTCCTCACCATCTCAGCTGTTAGCCCCTTCCTCTCCCGAAGATAATTACAGTCATATCTAGACTAGGGATGTTTTACTCCAGGACCCTAATGAAGATGAAACCCAGGGCCACAGCCTCATGCCCATAGCCCCATGCCTTAAGGACTTCTCATGCATTTTTACTGTCGGTATGTTTATGCTGCACAGCACTGCCCCATACAGAGACACCTGCAAAAGCCTTGAATAAACTAGCTCTGATTCTGACACTAATGGTCAGCCTTGTGCTTCCCCCAGACTAATTAGTCCAGCTACAAAGCAAGATTAATTGCCTCAGGCACAGTGCCAGGCTGAAGCAGTTTTAATGCTTCTGTGTCCTGAACTAACTTGCCGGTGTGACGCAGCGCTGTCTAGACACACCAGCCTGAACAGAGCTGGGTCTGCTACCTCCACATGATGTAAACACTCAGTTCCTGTTAGCCAAAATATAGACCGTTTCCGATGCAGTAAACTGGCCACAAAAAAAAGGAGATGAGACTGCTGTATCAGCTGCTTCCAGACATAGCTGGGATGACTGGTATTACTTTTGTGGCTATTTTTCCCAGGTATAGCTACAAGACTCCAGGAAAAGAGGTCAGGATTTGGAATAAGCATTAAGAAACCTTCCATTTTTTTCTCTATTGCAGCTTAAGCTGAAGGCAAAGGAAATGAAGGCCAGATTATGGCTACAGTTTCCACACCAGAAAAATCACTGGAGTCATTTATCCACAGATGGAGCTAGGTGAGACTCTTTATAAACTGTGCATTTGTGCTTCTTGTGCCATTTATACTTTTCATTGCTATTGTGCTTCTGTTACAAAGGTGCTAAGTCCTAGGGAGACTTCTGGGAGAACTTCTACTTCAAACAGGGGCACAGGCACTCTTCTTCTCTAGGAATAGACAATAAGAAAATTCAAATTTTCCTCATAATGGTTCTAAGTGACTTAAGCCAAAATGGAGAACAGCAGCCCTCCCAACTGTTGGTGCTAATGAATATGTATTGCAGTCAGATGAAGATTTGTGAGCAGAGTGCATATGACATCTTTTGCAGAGGGAGCTGCCAAGCTTGAGTACCTAAAAAAGCACTGGTCTCATCAAGGGCTGTGTAGACTGGGGGCAAGTCAGTATCTTACTTCTTATTTAATTTACAAAGCCATCAAATCAAACCTGCCACAAAAAGGTGGTAAGAAAATGTTGGAGCTTTTTGACTTTGTCATTATTCCTCCAAATCTGACATGACAGGAAAAACTGTATATCAGTTGTTTGACTGTTAGACAAAAAATACACACCTCAAATCTAACTTCTCATCAGTGTTTTTATTATCCAAGGACAGCTAAAAGGACATTTTGCATATAAGAAGTTATGCATGGAGGATTTATTACAGAGGAGCTCTTCATTGTCAGTTCATTCCTTCAGCCACATGGATAAAAAAAGACAGCTACTTCTATTCTGCTTCTCCTTTATCAGCACCATAGCCATGACCTGTGGTCACGATCACAGGAATCTGAGATGTTCTGGAGGGAAGACACATTACTGAGAGGATAGTTTAAAACATATTGGTGAGGTACCGGCTTTAAGCATACACTGTGAAATTGCCTGTGGTGGTTTGAGCCGCTATATCACTAGAGGGCTGTGCAAGAGTGACAAAAGACTGAACAGAAATCAATGGCAAGTGACAGTTTTATTGCCTAGGGCTCAACCAGAAAAACAACATTATGAGACCCCCAGACAAAATACACAAATATAACACCCAACAGTTTTCATGCTAAGAAAACAAAAAAACCCAAAGAGCTTCTCAAAGACAGGTGGTTGGCCGAGAAGCAGGGGAAGGAAGAAAAGCTGCAAACACACACACACACACACACACACACACACACACACACACACCCCGCCCACCCCAGGGAGACCCACAGGGAAGCTATCACTTGGGATTTGGATGGCTTGCCTCTGATGGCCCCATNCGGGAGCTGGGAGAGGGGGAGCTGTGATCCTCTCAGCTCAAGAGACAGCTGAGAAGAGGGGCAGGACTTCCGTGTCCATGTCTTTTATGCCTTTGAAGTCCTGCAGGAATCCAGTGTCTTCTTGGCCAGGCCGTCCTCTGGTTGGCTGGCGGTGCCTCTTCTTTGGGATCTTCACTCCAGGCAAAATGGCGGTTCCTGCCGAAATGCACATGGCCGGGACCCAGAGGCGTCATTAGCTGCCGAACACAGGGCATTTGCCATTGGCAGGAACCCCCAAGAGGGGTCCCTGGGGCCAACGGGACTGAAGGAGCTGCCCGCAGGCTAGGGAGCCGCCACTGCCAGCAGTGCCAGGACCGCACCACAGGTAACGGGGACCTCGCGGCACCAGCAGCACCGGCTGCCACTCCCTGGCATCGGCCGCCACTGGGGTGTGGGGTGCCGTGCGGCTCCATGAGGCATTGGGCTGGATCGGTCAGGACTGGCCACTGCCAGGCCCACGCTGCCAACTGTGGCCACGCTGGGGCCTGGTGCCGGCACTCACAGTGCGCCTCCACCTGTGAGCCAGGAGAAATGGATTGCCGCACTGAAAAACCGGTGCCCCAGCCCCGCTCCGCCGCTCTGTTGGCCAGCCACGAGCACATGGGGTCCAGCACCACCAGTGCGGGCAGCAACCATGGAGGGGCTCTGTGCCTGCCGCGGTGGAACACACAGTCCCCCCCGCTCGCCAGCCCGGCACTGTGGAAGTGCTGGCCCCACCACAGCTCCCTCCACCTGGTGCCACGGGCGTGCACGCCACAGCGCCGGTTCCATTTGGTGTGTCTCTCCACCTCCGTGAGCTGGGGCTGCCGCCTCCCGCACTGACAGGAAAAGTGGTGAAGCAGCAGAAGTAGCTTCGCGCACTTGGCTCCATGCCTGTCCCTCTGCCACCGCCCCACCGCGTAACCCTGGCAGCGGGAGGACAGGGAGAACCCCCTGGAGGAGAGCCCTGCCGCTCTGGGAGTGACGGCTCTGTTCTCGTGAGACCTCCACTGCCGTCCCCCGCACGAAACTAGGCAGTGGGGGAACGGGGAAGAGCCTTGCTGTTCTCTGGACACTGCAATCTTGGTCCTTCCTTCAGGTTTCTTAAAAAACCCCGGTTTTAAACAGGGCAACAAGTGAACTCACACACCCTCTCAAACACCCTTCCCTCCCCCCGGAACACCCACAAACCCCTCGAGACCCCCAAACACCCAAAAACCACTTGACCACCCCCTCCCCTGAAACCCATAATATTGCCCCAATCCTAGACCAAAATTTAGATTTCATGGAGCCCATAAATTGGAAAAGAAGCCCCAAGGATGACTGTGCCTTCAAAATAATAGGTGTTGCTGCATTTCTAAGGTTAGTATGCTGCCCTAGAGAGTTCTGAATGAAGGCTAGGTTTTCTTGCTTAGGGTTTGGGAGTTAAGAGACTCGGATTTTCCTTCTTTGAGGCACAAAAAAGCATCTCAAATGTCCTACAAACACGAGGAATATAATATAATGAGTTGAGCTCAAGAAGGGACAGAAAATCCCCCAGAATTTTCCTTCCTTCACCCCTTTATCTCTTGATTTCATTCTGACTTCTGACATTCTGCTCACTCTTTCCTGTATACAGGTAATATCACCATGACAGACCCAACCTAAGCATGGTAGGTGACCTCTGTAACAAAGGTAAAAGAATTTAAAAAGAAATGTTCTCATGTTCATGCATGAAATCTCCCAGGCTGTATTTTATTTACTCATTGCTTGCATCAGCAAGGTCCTGTGCTTACAAACATGCAGAAATAGTAATTTATCAGTAAAAATGTTTAACAGAGGTGTTGCTTGAAAGCACTTTCTATGACTTGCTATGGATTCTACAGATTATATATGTTTTATGTGTCTGAAGTGAAAGCTTTGTCAATTTGTGTAACTGACCTCTACAGATATAGGATGTGGATAGAGAAAAAAATTACCCAAAATAGCAAGTCAAAAAGAGAAAAAAATATATGCTGAGAGGTAGTGTATGAAAGGCTCTTAAGAGATTTGTGCTTTTTTAAAAAATGGATTCATCAGAGCCAGGAAACTCAGGACACTACAAACAGTCCAGATTGGTACAAGGCCACCGGTACACACCACCAGCAGCACCAATGGCATGTACAAATACATCTATATCCAAGAAGGATTTTCTGTGCTCTATTTAGGGAAAGAATGTGGGATTATACGTATGCTGATGAAACAAGGGACCCCTTGAGGGATTTGCTGTCCCCTTGTTCTAAGTCAACAGCTGGGTCTGGCCCCTGAGCTGCTGCTGTAGCTGGGCAGCCATGAGTGAGACGGGAAGTCTGCCTATGAACTGTGTGAGGGAATAAGCACAATGGGAATATTTTTCTGCTGTTAACAGCAGCCTGATACTGTTGTTGTTTTGTTATTATTATTAAGCTTATATAGCTTTATTTCTAAAGTTGTACTCATAAGTATGGGTTGTGACATTAGTTTTCCTTGGCCTGACTCCCTGTCAGGGAAAAGAGAACTTGCAACACCTGTGCATTGGGTTAAAATCTGTAAAATAACATCTCAAATATAGCAAGGAAAGAGAAAGGTTACAGACTGGTGTGTCTGCAACATCTAAAATACCTTTCTGCCACCCTGAGCTCTTGAGCAATGTCATGACTGTCTTGAGCTGAAGAGATTACTTTCCCTGCTGAGGTTCAGGGTCTCCTCAGTTACCACAGCTCTATTTGCACCATCATGTATGGAAGAAGACAATTCACACGTTCCCATATACCTTGATAAAGTAGAAAAACCTGAACAAACAGGATGGTCATCGGTAGTTCCTCCATTCTTTATCCACGCACTTCAAACCTGAAGATCCCTATTTCCATTTTGCATTTATTGCTTCAGAAATGAGTTATTTCTACTTTAGGCAACAGTGGACTATCTGGCTATATAACATCTGGACTATCTGAGAATATCTGGTAGGTGAATAAACAATCTTCTTCCCAAATGTGTTTTTCTGGAAAAAGGTGGTTATTTAACTTTTTAAAAAATGTTCTATTAAAATGTAGTCACCTTTAATTTTCCTATGAGTGATTGCCCACAATACACAGTGAATTTCTGTCAAGTAATCAAGTATATGTGTACCCACTTAACAGACATCAGATTAATCTATAACTCGTAATATAGCATTTGAAAATGAGATAGTGGTTTGTTTCACACATATTGAACCATCCTCAGGTCCCAAGTGCCGGAACCATGACATTCAAAGGATGTTTTCCTGATGAAACGTGTTAATACTTTACCATATGCAACCACTAGTGATGAATTACTTTGGCATTCACTGTAAGCACATTAACTAAGATGAACCCATTTGGTGTTAATGTCAGTGTAATATATAGCTCCCTGGGTAACCCCTTGGAGTCTAACATTCATTTAGAAAACACTTTTTTCAAGAGAGTTTTATACTACATTTCTGTGTTTTAGAATTAGCAGACAAGTCCTTTTGGATTACATTATTCATTTCTGCCTAAATGATTTGCTCATGGGCAAACCTGCTTTTCAGAACTGAAATCTCTGTTCTGGAGGGGAAGCTTAGATTGCAGCCTTACAATCTAAAATCACACATATAGATAGGGGTAATGTTATCTATGCTGAATTGCTACATATATCACCTGGTTCATACATTCAAATGTCTCTCTACCATACTACTTACACCTTTGCTTGTATTGCTGTCTTCTAAATTGGAACTTATATAGCCAAGCAGCAAACAGAACTTTCTTCCTTTCTTGTTTACTTAGTCCCTATTTTTTCATCTGTGTGAGCCATTTTCTTTAGTCAAGTGAAAGAATGTTATGTTTTATTTCATTTAGGTTTTGAAATGCATTTCTTGAAATGCTGGAAAAGCATGTCTCCATGCTCTCCTTTCTTGCCATCGCTAGAAGTTCAGGTACAAACTGATGGCAACACATGGTTTAGTATGCTGTATATGGTACATGGTGTACTGGTGTTATAAGTTTGGGGTGGGGGGTCTCAGGGGTTTTTGGGGGGAAGGGGAGGGTGTTTGGTTTACTTGTTTGCCCTGTTTGCAAAACCCGTTTCTTTTTTAGAAAACATGAAGGAAAGACCAAGATTGCAGTGTCCGTGGAACAGCAGGGCTCTCCCCTGTTCCCCTATTGCCTGGTTTCACATGGAGGGACAGTGGTGGGGGTCCCACAGGAGCAGGGCCGNGGTCTCAGGGGTTTTTGGGGGGAAGGGGAGGGTGTTTGGTTTACTTGTTTGCCCTGTTTGCAAAACCCGTTTCTTTTTTAGAAAACATGAAGGAAAGACCAAGATTGCAGTGTCCGTGGAACAGCAGGGCTCTCCCCTGTTCCCCTATTGCCTGGTTTCACATGGAGGGACAGTGGTGGGGGTCCCACAGGAGCAGGGCCGCCACTCTCAGAGTGGCAGGGCTCTCCCCTGGGGGGTTTCCCTGNCTGGGGGTTTTCCCTGTCCTTCCACTGCTTGGGTTGCACGGTGGGGCAGCGGTGGAGGGATGGGAGCGGGGTTGGTGTGCCCACGGTTGAGTGGCCGTTCAGTGTGGCGGATGTGGAGCCGCTCCTGCTGTTTCTCCACTTTTCCTGGTGGTGCTGGCAGCAGCGGCGGCTCCAAGCTCATGGCAGTGGGGAGAGCGGAGCAGTGGAGGGCTGTGCGGGACGGCGTGGTGCCACAGAGTGGAGCACATGGAGCCACTCCCACTGTTTCTCCATTTTTTTCGGCGGTGCCGACACCCGCCCAGCACCGCAGCAAGGTGGGCTGGGCCTGGCAGTTGTTTGAGTGCAGAGCCCGAGTCCCATGTGGCACAGTGGTGGGGAGTGGCGTGGGGCGGTGGCTTCTTCTGGCGGACGGCTGACAAGAGCCCCACCTGGGGGTGGCTATGGCCGCGCAGGACCCCTCCCCATGCTGCTGGGAGGCGTATGGCAGCGACTGCCCCCAGGGCCAGCACCTACCGCCTGCAGCTGGTCCCTGTGAATGGCAAGTGCTCCATGGGCACCGCTAATGGCACCTCTGGGCCCCAAGCACATAACGTTTCGGCGGGAATCACCATTTTGCCTGGAGTGAAGATCCTGAAGGAGAGATGGAGCCCAACACCACCAGCCAATCAGGGAACGAGTTCGCGCAGGACTTCCAGGGCATAAAAGCCATGGACACGGAAGTCCTCTCTCTCTTCAGCTTTCTCTCGAGCTGAGAGCAGCACGGCCCCTCTCCTCCCAGTTCTTGGACCGCGCAGCCTGCTTCCACTCACCTCCATCAGCACAGGCAGCAACATGGCACCCACCTGAGCCAACCCAGTCAATCCACAAGTGATAGTTCCCCTGTGGGTGTCCCTGGGGGGGTGTGTGTTTTCACCTTCTTTGTCTTGCAGGAGGCTCCGAGGGCCGGGAGTGTACCATCAACGAGGTGGCTTCTCTTTTCCTTCCCCTGCTTCTCAGCCAGCCAGCTGGCTCTGAGGAACAGTTTGTGGGGTTTTTTTGTTTGTTTTTTTGCATGACATTGGCGGGTGTTATAGTGTGAATTTTGTCTCGGGATCCCATAGGTTTTTTTTTTTTGGTCGATCCCTACGCAATAAAACTGTCACTTGCTGTTGAATTCTGTTCAGTCTTTTGTCACTCTTGCACGCCCCTAGTGATACAGTGGGTCAAACCACCGCAACTGGGTAAAAAATTTCTTTGTTTGTGTCACTGGAATACTGTGAAGAGAGACTGCAGGTTGTTGTTTCTGGTACCCAGGTAGTGGAGGAACAAAACTTGTAAGATGAAGTGTAAATCCTATTTAGATTAGATGTATCCTTGTTGGACTCTGATAGCAACATAGCGATTCAGGGATAATTGCTTTTTTATAAAGATGTTTTGGAACTGAGCAGTTAGCCTGATTTTAATCCATTCAGAGTGTTCTATTCCCCATCAAATGTCAGCCAGTGCTAGGTCAACTGCCTAATTTAATTTAAAAAAAGAAAGTTAATATGACAAGATTTATTTTCCATAAGCCATGTTGATTGATATTAATGATATTACCACCCATTAGTTCTCCTCCACTTGTTGTTGCATTATTTAGTTGGTGATCAACATCAGGATAGATCATCCTATTTGTCCTTTTCAAAATATTGTGATGGTTTTATTTCTTGCAGCTTTCTGGGACATCCAGTATGTTCCAAGACTCGTCGAAAATTGACATTACTGACCCAGAGAACTTGAGCAACATTTTAAAGAGAAGTCTTCAAAGTACCTATGGTCACTCCTTAAGAAACTCTACAGAACACAGTAGTTTTACTATGTATTTAACATTTTAATATGTTACCATTGTGAAGGAATTTATTTCATCATCATGACATGGGACCTTAAAGTCATAACCTTTTCCCCTCACGCATACAAAAGAGAAATGTTTGCTGAATACTCCCATTTTCCTGCCTAATTATTGATTGTTTTTGTAATTTTCTTCTACTAATGGACCCGTACTGTCTCCCAGGGGCAATGAGCTCAGCTGCCCAAAGTGCAGCAATCCTAGATTTTTATTTTATTTTCAAATATATTTTAAAGATCAAGAAAAAACAACTAAAAATTGTTCCAATTGTCCAAGATCTCCTCTATCTGGTCTTAATTATGAGGTCTCCATGCATTCATTGACTTCCCCTATTAATTTTCTAGCTTCTAAATTATAGTTTTACTAAAAATTTTGTCCTTGGTTCTATACCCTATATACATATATTTTCATGATTTCTTTCACTTTTCCTCTAAAGCGATTTTTTTTTTCATTCAACCATTGTAACATTACCTCTGGATTCTAGATTTTAGATAATGAAAAAGAGTCTTTTGAACATTTAATGAAACATTCTTCAGATTTTTCTGGCAAGTTTAATTTTTGCTGTTGTTTATTTATTTATATCAACTGATTAGGCTTGTAACAACTTTTAGATTTGCAAAGCCCCTTCTTAAAGATCTAAGTGCCTGTTCATATAATCAATGTAGCCAGTTATTAAATCAGATCTCTGATGAACTCTTTTTTCTTTGTCGTAACAGGTACACAAAATAGAATACAACTCTTCCTGAAGCTGAAAGTTTTCATCTGGAATCATCAAGAAATCCAGGCAATGTTTTACTACTGCCAGTGTGAGACCCTCAGTATATGTCAAATGGTAATTGTCTAAAACAACACTGTGATTTTCATTTTATGATATCCCGAGAAGCGCTTAAATAGTGTTTGAATAAGGGATTGCAGGGCAGAGCAATGTGTCTATCACAGTACTCTTAGGAAACAGCCATCCAACAAACATACCTCTGGAGAAAGATAAGGCATAATGAGGATGTGTCTGAACCTGCACAAGATGACAGGGCTGCTGTTATGTATGAAGAGAAATTTTACCTTACTATTTTAAATACCTTTACTACTTTTACTATTTTAAAATAAAGTGCCTTTAACAGATTCACTTTAATTTCATCTAAGACCCATTTTTGCCAATTTCTCTTGAACCGTGACAGGGACTCCAAGTACAGCATTAAGCAAATGGCATAAATACTTTACAAAATATTTTCACAAATATTTTGCACTCATTTTCCTTCAAGCTTTGAGCAGGAATTTAATATCAAATGTTAAAATATTCAAAAGAAAAGATTCAGTTGGAAGATTTGTCATTCTTTTGGCTGCGGTACATAAAGAATACAACTAAATCAATGACTAGCACATTATAAATAGAACAAATTCCATATAAAACACTGGAAAATAAATCCAAGACCCAAATGAGTTAAAAAGTAAACTCAACAATAATTTTTAGAGATAAAGATGTGCAATAAGTTAGATCACTACCAAAAGATCAAATACAGGAAATAATCCCACTACTCCTTCGAATGGATTCATTAGTTCTCAGCTGTACCAATAAATAAAAGAAGAAGAAAACTAAAAAGACCAATGTATGTTCTTCTCTAAAGAATCCCCCACTGTAAGTCCATATATGAAGATTAAAAATTAGTGTAGAGATAAAAAGACAGAGTCCACCTGGAGGTTATTGGCAACAAAATCAGCTGCTTATAACATGACTTCATCTGGACAATTAATTCATAGTGGTGCCTTAATCCAAATTACTGTTGGTTAGATGCGCTGTCATTCATAAATGTTATCTTCCATATGGAGTGTATAGATATTATAATGACTCCAACAGAGAAAAAGGATGTCTATATTATGATGATCCCAACAGAGAAATAGGATGTCTACTTGGGATGAAAGTCTTTCCACTGAGATCTTTCTTTCAGCTTTCTTCACTTCTCCAAAAACCATGAGCTACAGACAATGGTGCTTAAGGGTGCCAAATTTTGCAATCAAAGATACTGTCTGTATCTTTTTGCCTGAAATTTTGCTAAAGTCTTATTCTGTATTTGATAATTTTCAGAATTATTTTCTATCAATATCTCTTTAGTGAATAGTCATTAAGGTCTTGTTTGTTTGTTTTAGTCCTACAGTGCAAACTTTGTGGCTTCAGTTTTATTTTGAAGTCAGTTCAATGTATTTCTCAATCTTTGATCTAAATGCAAAGAAATTTTTTAAATGGACTTTTTTCATTGAATGCTGGATCCACAGATACTTCAGGAGTGGTAGCAAAGTGCTGTACAAAAATTCTTCAGAATTTGAAGTATTTTCTGAGACTGAATGGGAAGATGACACTGTTCGACCTTTGAAAACTGCTTTTTGCTTTGCGAAAGGTGGAAATAACTTTCGCCTTTTACAACCTGCGACATGGTTGTTTTCCATTTTTTCATGCAGCAGTAACTATTTGCACAGTTCTTCACATGAATGTGTTTGCAAGGCAGAAGGGGATGGGGAGGCTGATAAACTGTGAATTTGTGGCTGGCGATTTGAAGAACATTTTTGAAAAAACACACATAGGGTGCATTGTAGAGTGAGAAAGGCTCCAACCCCTGATTTCATATTTAATATAAAAATGCAATCTGCCTTTCTTATCAAAAACTATCAGAAATGCTGAGCCAATTTAGGAGAATAGAGAGCTTGGCAAGCCATGACTAGCTGTCAGTAGAAGGTGTTTGTCAGCTCTGTTTCAAAGAGTTGCTTTACCTCAGAGCCTGGGCCACAGGTATTTTTCCAGGAAGCCTACCCTGTAGCCGTGAGCAAATATGCCCTTTTCGCCTTTGACTCGTGGGACCTATCATCAGATACCAACTTTATTCTCTCTTTTTGCCACACTTCTCTACAATGCTGTAGTTCATTTCAGATCTCACCAGAAAGCACAGAGGCTTGTGTGAAGTGGCCATATAAAGGTATTTTATTCACTCTTGTCTTCCAGTTCCTCTGCTCCAGGATCTTTTAAACTGGATTTTTGTGGCAAGAATCAACTCCAGAATTGATTTTCTGCACCTCACTTTATGAGATAGAATGCTATTAAAAACAAAACAAAACAAAACACAAAGTGACCTGACTAATTAAATATTAAGATTTTTCAAGACTGGTTTTTTGGGGTCTGTGGGCTGATACACCTCTCATAAGAGAAATGAACTTGACCATTAAGTACTTTGGTAATTGCAAACACAAGATGATTTCAGTCCAGACTTTTGAAAATTTGCGCATAGAAAGAATGAACTATATCCATTTTTGAGCAAAATCATTTTGTAAGAACGAACTGATTTTAACTTTTTTTCCTTAAACTTTAGATTGAAAACTAGACAGACAAAATAACAAAAAAAGTCCTTTTTTCCTTTTGTAGAGTTGTATATTGGATTATTTCTACAGTCTACCCTACTAAGTAAATGTTATTGTCATATCAGATAACAGATCATGAGGAGCAGTTTTGAAGGCAGGAGTTAAGGAAAGAGAAAGAGGAAAGATGAAGCAAAAGAGGAAGACACAGCAGGTAAGTAAAAGAAAAGACCAAGTAAGAAACACAAAAAAAAGGTAAGGGATATGAAATGTTGCAGATAAAAGTATGAAGATAGAGAGACATCAACTAAAGAATGCAAAGATATGGGCTTACAACAGTCAGAGATGTGACTTGATAGGAAGTAAAAAACAGCTGTAAAGCAGACAGATTATATCTAATTCAGTGTTTTTCCATGTGGTGTAATTATGCCTCCTGACTATGTTATGGGGTATTCTGAAGAAAAGAAATATTAAGAGCCTTGGTCATTCATGGATTACAAAGCTGTAGTCTTTGTTCCCTAGAACGTTTTGACTTTTCTTTTTTGGTTTTCTAAAAGAATGGAGAAGAAGGAGGAGAAGAAGAAGAGGTAATGGCAGGAACTGATGTACAGAAAGTTCCACCTGAAAATGAGGAAAAGCTTATTTATTGTGGGTGACTGTGCACTAGAACAGAATGCCCTGAGAGATTGTGGAGTCTCCCTCACTCACTGGAGATATTCCAGAATCATCTGGATACAATCCTGTGCAGTGTGCTCTAGGGTGACCCTGCTTATGCAGGGAGATAGGACCAGATGACTCACTGTGGTCCCTTCCAATCTGACCCATTCTGTGATTCTGAGAAGGATGAAAGGGGGAAGGAAAAGGAGAAGGAGGAAAAGGAGAAGGAGAAAGAAAAATGAAAAAGAATTTGAAGGGGAAAGGGAAATGATAATAGAAAGAGAAAGGGAAAAAAGGAAAAGTACACAACAAGCTTTTAATCTCAGGGCTCTTCTAACAATGTATATAAGTTGGCACACTGCNCCCCCCCCCCCCCCCCAGATACCTTACTTCTTACTTTGCACTTCTGCATTGTTGTTAAACATGCATGTTTCAGGGTTACTGGTTATATTTATTCAATAAATTGTTTAGTTCTACTGTATTCCCCAAATCTCTGTAATTGAAGCCCTGTCTGACATGTATTCAAACAAAAAGAAGAGAGCGAAATCCCTAGATGATTCAAATATCGACTTAGAGCAATCATCATTTTGCATGCAGTCAATACTGACATTTTCCATTTAGAGAACTTGAAAGGGAAAAGAATAGCTGTTTTATCCGTTATAGTTCAACTAGTAGAGTAACATACACAGAATGTTCTCATTTATTTGGGAAGTTTTACTGAGAAACAGGGCACCAGTGAGAGTTTTTCACCCTTACACCATCTAGAAACTATAAGACATTAAGTTTCATGCCCACAATTTTTTCATGCTCATCTGTTTGATCTTTTCTTATGTAGATGGACTCTTGATGTTCAGAAACATCTATGGTGACCATAGATCATCCCACCCCAAAAACAACTGTTAGATTGGGTATTAGCTTGTCTTACAACAGCAAGCTTGGCACTAGGGGTAATGGCACCTAAGAATACATGTAATGGGGATGAACCTTTTGCCTCCCAAAGAGTTTTTGACACTTAGGCTACTGAGTCCCTAAGCGACTTTCATGTCCCTTATTTTCTTCCTCCCCCCTCAGACATGCTTAAACAAATGTAAGGACAGCTGTCACAAACCACAGTTATCACAAGATAGAGAGATGCCAGTTAGGCAAACAGCTTCCTCTTATCAAAAAGACTTTGTTAGCTACCCTTGGTCCACTTCTGACAAATTTAAATTTCCTGACCTGTGATAAGTCATCCTGTCAGGTAGAAAAAGCCATGTTGAAGAATTTAAAAGATTATAATGCATTGCATGCTACTCTCCAAATTAATTACCTGAAATTTCCTCTTCATGATCACTGGGAAGAAAATTCTAAAAAATGTTTTGGTTGTTATGGTCTAGATTTATCCCTGGTATGATTTTGCTGGTATCAGGGGAAAAAGGACTTACTTCCAGGTTAAGTCCTTCTGTGAAATTACATGAACAGGTCTGGCCGTAAAGAGCTACTGTTGCTTGTAATTAAACATTATTAATCACTATAGAAATAGGATATTAGTATTTGTGGAGGAAGAATATTCATATAAGAGAATTCACCATTTGCAGAATGGCTGGGTATGTTTCTTCCTCAGAAGAGGGAGGACTATAATGTCTTTCCAGCAAAGATTATGACAGTAGGCTGCCCCTGAAGGTGTTGATGTGCGTATATCTTCTTTCTGGAGAGGAGAAGGCAATAAACACAACATAAGCCTGCCAGGAACAAAATATTTTTGCACATGATACAGTCATAGGCTTAACTCTGAAAATAACTGGTGTAGCAGTTTAAAGGGGATAAAATGAGTGACTTTTCTGACATGGAAAGATTTAACTTTTATTTCTACCTCCTGTTTTTTGGTAGATCTTAGAATCAGGGTGGTGAATTGGACTATTCAGATGTATAAAATATTCATTTTTTGCAGTTTTACATTTCCTTTTTAAAATATTTTTGATTGTATGGATTCCACTTGGAATTTTAAATTCTACATTTCAGAGACATTTGGCTCATGCTATCTCAATCCCAGCGGCTCTGTAAATAAAAATTAAGTCTGCTGACGTGTAACACACTAGAGAAAGTATCACAAAAACATTCTAATATAACAGCAAGTTAAAATTATCATCTTCAAAATTACTTATTGAAGCTACATTTATCATGCATTTTTCATTGTAAGCCTGCAGGCAGCATCACCTTGAATATATTTATTTAATTATAATGCAGTTAGCGGAATGTCAGGATTTCAATACAGGTTTACCTATTGGGCTTACTAGAAGAAATGCTTACTATATGTTTGAGGTGCATCACAGAATGGAAACAGCAGTTTTTATTTGGGAAGAGATGGGAAGGAAGGGAAGGGAAGGAGAAGGGAGGGATGAAAAGCAAAAGGAGCTGGCCAGGGGGCTTTAAAAATAGGGAGTTAAGTTAAAGAAGAAATGTGTTGCTCAGAGTGAAAATGACAAAGCTAAATCAGTGTGTACAGTACAGGCAAAAAGAAGCAATGCTGTTTGTTTCCACTGATAGTATCTGAAAACCCACAACTTTTGAAGACAGAAGTCAAATAGGTCTGGACCTTCAGTTAGATGGAATAATAGGACAGATAAACTAGCCAGCCTCTGCCTTCTAGCATTCCAGTATTCTCATGTTGCTTGGGTGAAAGTCACTGATAATAACTGCATCTCTGAGCTAGGGCAGAGACTTCTAAAGTACAGATAAAAGCCAATTCACTCCTTCGCGGCAAAGGCACAGATTTACCCTGACATATCCTGTGTTAAAGTGACACTGCATCTTCTTGCGATGCTCAGACTCAATCCCCTCTGCAGGTCCTAACAAGCTCTCCCAAGAGGTATGACCCAATTCTGTGTGCTACTTGCACTTGGCTTTTGTGAAAACACTCTATGTACAAATTTTTTCACTAAAAGTTGCATTACAAAAATTGCTTCTTTGCAACACTGGTCCTCATGGCTACTGCAAGAGTAATAGGCCAGCAATACAATCTTCTATTTCTGTTTTCTGCAATACCTAATTTATTGTACTAGAACTGACCTAAGGTAGGAGACAAAGAGCCTGCAAACAACAGTACAGAGTGTTAACACAATCTGTGTGCTGACATGGGCACAGTTTCTTAACTGCTTAATGCAGGTATCATTGAAGAAATCAACATTAGGTTTTTGATAACACTACCTAAATCAAATCAAATGGTCAAGTAGAAACACCTGATCATGCATATTACACACTAATATAGAAGAAATCAAAAGAAGCTGCTTAGATGACAAAGGAGAACATTCAGTGTTAGGGTAAAACGTTTCATTATTCTTCATCACCAATGAAAAAAAACCCATTTCTTTCAAGACACAAAGGAATAATAATGCTATCAACAGTGTTACTCCATCTTTTTTTTTTTTTCTTATCTATGTTAAAAGCAGTATTGCTTTGTATAAGCTAAAAAATAAATTCAAAACTTGCTAGGTGCTTTTAGCAAACAGAAGACATAAGAAAAGAAAAAGCAAGTTAGACTCAATGATAATCTCCATTAAGAACACACTTTACAAGAACAAAAGAGCATACAACTATTTCTAATTATTTATTTGTCAAAGTAAGAATCCAGGTGATTAGCAAGAAGATTTAGAAATGCAAAGTGAGAAATTAGGAGTAAAAGAGAAATTGTTTTTGACAGAAGCTTGCTGGGAGGTTATGCAATGGGAATTCAAAATTTAGTGTCTGTGACTTGTTCCAAAAAGAAAATGGTAGAAATTTGGATGATTTTTTTCCCTTTCAGAGATACTGGGTTTTAGTCCAGAATCCTGGATGGTTGAGGAGTGTAAGTCTTTCAAAATTTTGAATTAGCTTAAAGTACATTTGTTACTGACTTTCTGACCCCTCAAGAGAAATAAGTGATCATATGTAATTTGTAGGAAAAAAGCACTTTGTTTTATAGACTGCAGCCTCAACAGGATATCTGTTGATTTCAAACCACCCTTAAACAGTAATTTTCAAATACAGCGTGTTCTGTAGGCTGGATGAGGTAACCAAATTTTAGCAACAAATTGGCAGATATTCTGTCTTGTAGGAAAAGAATTAATCACTCACCTAAATATTAGCAGTTGACTAAGTGTCAGAGATGATGATCATGTGGTTATATTTATTTTATCCAAATAACTTTTGGTGCCCTTCACTTAAATTAAGACAATACAAAATACAATTAGTCAGTAGCTGGAAAATCAACTGCGTTCCAAAGGTCCCATGAGAAGTGGTCAATGTCATTGCAAAGCTGCTTCATATCACCTGTGAAAGGCCACAGCAATTGGGGAATCTCACTGATGAGGAAGGAAAATGCCACACACCTCTTTAGGAAGAAAAGTGAGAGATTTGGGAATTACAGACTGGGCAGCTTAATCTCAATCTCTGGGAAATATACAGAGCAAATCCTCCTAGAAATCATACCTAGGCATTTAAAGGAGACTGGGAACAAGTGAGTGATTTGGAATAGCCAACACTGATTTATGTTTGCAATAGAAATGCAAAGTCTTCCACTAGTGGTGGTGGAAGGACAGGTGTGGAGCAGAATGGCTAGAAAGCCTGGGAGTCCTAGTACTTTAGAGGCTGTGTATGAACCAGGAGTATGGCTTTGCTATGACTAAGGTAATCACATCTCTATGTGAATTAGTGGAAATTGTCCTGGGTTGAAGTATATTCTATTACCATCTCGGTGAGCTGTCGAAACCAGGTGAAGCAGTGTTCCTTGCCTCCTCCCTCTGTACTATCTTCTGTTAATGGGCCATCAATGCCTCGCCCCATGACTCAGAGATAACTCCCTCCTGGACTATCTGCTGTTAATGGGCCCATCAGGCCTTATCACACGACTCACCATCCCATTGTGAGATGCTTCGCCCAGAGGGAGGAGCCAACTATTCCATCCTGGATATAAGCTGAGACTCTGAACACCACAGCAGCACTTACCTACTGGACTCCCAGAGGACAAGAGCTACCCTTGGACTTTCTCACCCTTTTCTTTCTACAGGATCACCGCTTCAATGGAACTGCTTTGCTTGGTCTGCTACCACCATAGAGTGTCAGGGTGTATTCTGACTTTGTCAGTGTTCTTGTACTACTGCATTTATTTATTTATTTTAATTTTCTTCTTTCTATTAAATTATAATTCTGACTTGTGATCTCCCACTGGTTTGATTTCAAACTAGTACAAAGTGTAGCTGGCAGGTTGAAGCAAATGATCATTCCCCTCTGTCCAGCACCCATGATACCTCCCTGAAGTACTGTATCCATTTTAGGTACCCTGTCAGGAAAGAACCTCATGTATTAAAACAAGTACAATAGAGGGACACCAAGATGGTAAGGGGACTGGAAAATGGGATGCATGAGGAAAGGTGGAGAGAAATGGGTTTATACAATCTGCAGTGGATATACCTAAGGGTCTTGAACTGTTTTTATCTATGTAATATTGGAGTTTAAAGAAAACGGACGAGAAGGACAAGAGGCATCAAATACCAATTGTAAGGTGGAAACTCTCAATTAGTTGTTACAAAGAATGAAACACTCATGGAAGTCAAGCACTGCAACAAGTTCAATTACACAAGGGTCTAATTCAACTGAAGTTGAATCTTATTTTAAAATTATCCCTGTTTTGAGTGGGGAGTTCAGCTGTGTGACCACCAGAAGTCAGTTACAAAATATATGATTATATGGTTGTATTTCTTTGCAGTTATTCAACTTGTGGCACAGTCAGTAACAGGATCAATTTTCAGTTTTAGTAGAAAATTACTTTCTTCAGTCAACACCTTAAATGCTGGTGTTTCCTTAAAAAACAATCAATCAATCAAACAAACAAACAAACCCCCAAAGCCCAACAGAGACATTCAGTGCCCTGAGTAGAGTTAAAACACTAATAATCTGATGTCTTTAATGGTCAAGAAAACCCTTGGACAAGAAGAGCAGGCAGAAGTGTGAACATGAACTGACACCTGAGGAGGCTGGCCTATGAAGGAGGACGTAAATCCCCAGATCCAGATTCTCCTCCAGCATGTCAAACCTGGAGGACTTTGAACCAGAAATTTGTCTCCAGGCTTGGGGAATAGAACTGACAGCTTGAGAACTGACTGATTCCAAGACTGAGAACCCTCTTGGAACTGATGGAAGCATGAGTTGTTTTAACTGATTTTATTTCTGCACAGAATTGTCTCTGAAGCTATTGTAACTCTGTGTTTAGAAGGCAAGTGTGAGTATCACCATTTTCCTAAGGTAAGAACTCGGTAATGGTTATACTGAGTTAGATGAAGCATTCAATCTAGCATGTATTCTGGCACTAACAGTGGCCCATAGGCAATGCCTGCAGGAAGGCAGTCCTATCCCCTTCTGCATGTTATGGTGCTCCTCCTGCAAATCTCTGCTCTGCAGTCTCCTCTGGAGGCCTGCTGCTGCACAACATACAGTTATGCCAGCTGCTATGACTAGTCCTGCCTATAGAGCACATACTCCAAGATGGCCAAACCACATGGCTGAGGACCATGTGCCTGGACTGTCAAGCAAGGAAGGCCTGCCCAGCAGCCCATCCATAGCACATCCCCTTGAGGTCCTGACTGGCTGTGGCATCCCTTACGCTGGCTGGGAGGGCATTGAGTAGTCAGTGGACCAGATGTCTCACCTAGGGGGAGTGACCACAGTAGCCAAACCATGTACAAGAAGCTGAACAGGGACTCTATTTTAGCCAGTTGTGTGTGGGAATTAGCTGAGGTCTGGGGGTTCATTCTGCTGTCTCGAGATCTGGCTACATGTGGCTTGTGGTAATTATCTTTCTCTTCTTTTTTTTCCTTTTTTCCCCATCTCTCCACTCTCTTAATCTCTTTTTCTCCTTTACTCTTTTCTTCCTCTTGTGGGTAAGTTAAAACCAAAGGAACTTGTATTGTACTAAGCTGGATTACTAATTGCTTTAGATGGGATGTTTTTGTGGACTGTGTTTTTGCTCATGGGGTTGTTGTTTGGTAATACTTTAGTGTAATGCTTTTCCTTGGTTGTATGTTATTTCTGTAAAACCTTTTGCCAAAACACCTATTTTCTCACTAAATTAAAAGAAATTCTTTTAGAGAAAGCATGATGCCATTTTCTCCAGACACAATTTTCTAGATTGTATTGAACTTAAAGGCTTTATTTATCTTTAAAAGATTTTAGAAGTAATTTTCCAGGTTAAGTTTATATTGCATTGAAACTTGATTGTTACATATGCACGATGCATGTCTATTCTCTTCTAGCCAAAATAATTCTGTGACCTCTTTTCATCCTATTGGGGCAAGATGCCTTGATGGACCAAGCCTAGTTGTCTTGTGATGATGTGGGGCTATTTAGATTATAATTACAAAGAGACCTTGAGGGAGATATGGGCATGGAGTGTTAGAGTGTATGCTCCCCTGATGCATGTCCTTTCTGCAGCAGGAGCTGTGCATCCTAAGAGCTCCAGCTGATGCTGCTTTTCCAGATAACTTCATCCAGGCTGCACTTTCCTTCACATCTTCTTATCCATACAGGGGCTGCAGGGAAGTCTTGAGGCCTCTTGTTCCTCCTCTTCCTGCCCTAATGTAGTTAACTGTTCACAGGCAAAGCAGAAGAAAACTGTAAAGGAGCTTTTCCGAAGATTACTTTTTCCAGCCCTTTGTACATTCATATCTGAATACTGAGTGCAGTCTGCCAGTTCTGTGCATACTTTCAAAGAAATTAAACATCTGAAGGATTTGCTCTTCATTTTGGTATTCAAAGTTTTAAACTTTTGTTCCTTTTGATTGCTGTTTTATCTCAGTTTTTGGAACAAGTTTGGGCAAGCATACATCCTATCCTGGGAAAAGCCGGTATGTTGTTGTTGTGGCTGGACATCTTTTTTTGTTTCTGTGGGTTTTTTTATATATGGAACATTTTCCCCATTACCGATGGATGGCGGGGGCAGGGCTCATCCTGTCCCACCCCACACCGGGGCAGCGGCAGGTGGCGAGCTGCCCCCCACCGACTCAGCAGGCCCAGGCAGCGGGTGCTTTGCCCTCAGTGCGCAGACCTCCCCTCTTGGCTCCCACGGAGGGCTGGTGCCCGCGGGGATGTAGGGCAGGCGAGAGGCCCAGCTGCTGTGTCAGGACATGCCCTGCTCCCCTGATGGATGGCCGTGGGCCGGGGCTCGGCAGTGCGGCTTTGGGTGGGAGTTGGGGCCCTGCGACTGTCCTGTCACACCTTGAACTGCATGGGGACACTCTGTGGTGCTTGGCGTGGAGCGGCAGCTGCCTGATCTGGAGAGAGATGTGTCCAGGGCTGGGCTGGTGTGGAGCCGCGGCCTGGCAGGCTGGGGCCGGGGTGAGCGCCTACGGTGATGACACTGGGGTGGCGTCCCTGGTGTGGCCCGGCGCGACTTGCTGACCGTGCTGGCAGCGCTGGCAGCACCTGGGTTACTTCAGGGCCGCGGGGAGAGGCGAGGCAGAGTGAACCAATGGACTCAGGGGAGCCTCCGCTGTGTGGTGTTTCTTGGAAAAATGGAGAACATTTTAAGAAAGGCGAGCGTGCCCGACTTCTGCCCTCTTCAGACTTGGCCACTGCAGCGTGACGACGGGCTGCATTTTTGTTGACGGACGGAACTCCATGTGGTGGGTTATCATCCCTGGCTCTTGGCTCTGGCTGCAGGAAAAGAGAGGTGGCAGGTGCGCTATACCCCTTGGCTCCTGGGTTTTCTTCATCTCTCCTCAGTCCAATAGCTCAGTTTGGAACAGTGTTTCTCCTGCTGGTACTTTTGTGAGTAGTTGTCCTCCTGCCTGCCCCTGGTGACCCCCCAGAAAGAAACTACATTTCTCTGCCTCTGAAAAATGTCCAGGCACCCCCTACACCATCACAACTATCATTGCACCTCAGCACGTATGGAAAAAAGGGGTAGTTATGTTTTGAATTGTTCATAGTTATGTTGTGAGTTTATTTTCTGGTCTTCTCTTTTTGCTTAAATACATATATATATTTACATAGCAAAGCTTGTTGACTCTATTGCTTTGTCTTATGTTATTAAATTTGAAGTGCATAACTGTCCACCAAACCAGGACAGTTCTTTGCCTTTTTTCTCTAAAATATATATCTTTTTGCTCATCCTTTCTGAAGAGTCAGATAGGAACAGGAACCAAAACCAGAATACTAGAGAAGGCTACGAGAAAAAGAAGTAGAGGTACAGTTATATTGTCCCAAGAAAAACTTCATACTATGAATTTAGGGCTCCCTGAGGTGAAGATTATGTGTTTCTGTCTATTTCTACCTTACCCTGGTGTTAGAGATCAATATCAAACAATAAGCTATTTCATTTCTATTGATGTGATATATCCTTAAAACCTGGGAATCTGATCACCCTAGCAGTGTCCAATATAATAAGAGTCTCATTTAGGCTGCATAGGTCTATTTAAAACCTTGTGTACCAGGATGATTTATAGGAAAGACATGCTTACTATTGCCTAACATTTACTAAAAGCACTTAAGGCTGTATAGGATAGAGAGTAAAGTGCCTGACATCCTTATTTCTCCAGGGGATTTTATTATGAGCAACCAACCCAACAACAGCAACAAGAGCCAACAAAGTAACAGTGAATAAGAGTTAATACTTTAAAAATCAATGAATATAGAATATCCGAAGCTGGAAGGGACCCATAAAGATCCAAAAATGTCTTTTACTCTGACTTTCATGGTAGAAACTCAGCAATTTGATTGTTCACAACTTCTCAGTGCCCATCTTGCAAGAAAAGTCCCCTTCAGTCTCATCTCTCAAATCCACTGCTTTCTGTTGCTCACCACTACATTTTACCACATCTAAGTTTAAAGGATGGTGCATCAAAACTAGAAGAAGTTTGCAAGGAAAACTGCATAGTGTAAAGCTTTAAAGATGTTTCAGATCTTGTTGCATCTTTTAGAACTACAAATAAAACTTCAAAATAGGAAAAAAACCCCAACCACATGGAGCTTGTGCAGAATTACTTTCTTGCTGTTACTAAGATTATACCAGCTCTGATGTGCTGTCTGTGTAGGTTAAGGTAGCAGTGTTTTTCACGTGAAATCCAAGCTAGATAACTTGAGTTGACTAGAAGAGACTTTCCATCACTGCTTTTTCCTTTGTGTCATTCTCAGTGACCAGTATTATCTTATTTCTTAAGCTTGGAAGTTATAATGAACAGAATATGTGGGGAAATGTTCTCATTTATTGAATGGGTTTTTCTAAACTGAAGGGACCCCATTGTAACAGACAAGAGTGAAAATAAACCCCTGAATACTGGAGAATATGCTGTTCTTGATAGTTTTCAAGTATACAATGCAGACATGTAAGAGTTTTCTATTATCTTACAGAGTGCCAAATGGGGATTAAAGCCTGACACTGAAAACCCTCAGGGAAATGCTTCTACTGCAAAATAATGAATCTACTCATACCTGAATGTCTCCTGTCTCGACAGGAGAAAAAGCACAGGACAAATCAACTTCAGTTCAC
Source organism: Serilophus lunatus (assembly GCA_013399895.1). Lineage (NCBI taxonomy): Eukaryota > Metazoa > Chordata > Aves > Passeriformes > Eurylaimidae > Serilophus > Serilophus lunatus. The sequence goes on along the minus strand of VXBA01003490.1, from coordinate 64,088 downwards.
CATTTAGAGTCAAATGATTGCTCCCTTCTCAGTGTCGACCTGACCGATACATCTCATGTGATATAAGAGACCAAGTTAGAGATGTAATAAACCTTGGTACATTAGAAGATGCCAGGAAATGTGCTTTAGGAACTTGGGCCCATATGGGCAGGTCAGGGCTTGTTTCACATTCTCAATTCACTGTCATAAGCAATGGAAATCCTAAGTCCAGCCTTTTTAAGTTCTTTGCTGTCTTCTGCACACATCCCTGTCGCTATCCTGGCAGAATAGGCATGAGAGAACGCTGCAGAGTGCTGGGACTGCTGCACACAGGAGGATGAGGTAATAGGATAGTTAATTTAATGAATATTTGTTTGTAAAAGATTTACTGTACTGTTTACCATGTGCAGTGGTTCATACTAAATATGACCTGGTATATTTTTCTAGTCTTTAACAGGTAATACAACAATATGAATATAGTGTGTAATAAAATTCTCTAAATTCCCATTTTGGAAATAAAGACAAGTTCATCAAAGGTTCAGTAGGACCAGTTGTGCTTAAATGCAGAGACAGCTTTCCTCCTTTCATGCTTTTCCCTATAGACCGTAGGAGGTAGTTCATGCCTGCAAGTGCTAAGTAACTACACGGCAGCAGCTAAAGTGCAGGCAACCTCTCCATCACTTTCAAACACCAGGAGATCTGGGAACATCAGCAGAGACTGGAGCACACAGGACGAAAACGTGCCATGGGACACTTACTCGCCCTGTCAAGCTACCCCTCTAATACCAATTAACCTGGATACTAGATACAGATTCACTCATTTCTCTGCTTACTGCCTGTTCCCAAATGTAGAATCATTACCCATTGGGTAATGATTGGCTAGAGCCCCAAAACCACTGTGGCCTCACGAGCCAGAGCTCTTGTAAGAAAGTGCACTTGTCCATGCTTTCCAAAGGAAAATGGCAGGACGATGAACTCCAAATCTAGTTATGGGGTGGCGTGTGACTGGTGTAGCTAAACTGAACTACTGGCATATATTTGGAAGAATTTTGGCATATCCTGAGTTAGAAGGGACTCAGAAGGATCTCATCAAAATCTAACTCCTGCTCCTGCACAGGACAGCCTCAAGAATTGAACCAAGTGCCTGAGAGTGTTTTCCAAATGGTTCTCTCTCAGGCTGTGATCACGTCCCCGTGGAGCCTGTTCCTGTGTCTCTCTCTACCCTCTGGGTGAAAAACCTTTTCCTAATATCCAAGCTAAACCTCCCTAAGCACAGGTTCATGCTGTCCCCTTGGGTACTGTCACTGGTTATCTCCGGCATGCTGCTATAATAGGTGTAATAAACACTTATATTACACTGCCCCCCTACTTCCAAAAAAACCCAAAAAACCCAACCAAACCTTGGGCCCAAGACCAAGGATGTAAAAGTTAGGCAATAGCAAATGAATACATCCCCTGCCATCCAGACTTGACCTTTTAGGTGAATGAATTAAGACAGAGTTTATATAATTGCATGTAATGATTCTTAGCCTCAAACCTCCTGAGTACCAATTTAACAAACCTACCTGCAGTTCTTTCTTTCTTCTCACTGCTCATTTAGAGCATTGCATGAAGCAAGTGACTATGTAATTGAAGGCTGTATCAGAATGTATATGCACAAGGGGCTGTAGATAAATGCTGTACAGACAACATTAAATCTGGCATTTCCTACTACAGGAATGCTTGTCTTTGAAACCCTAGCTTTTTTCTCATGTTGATTAAGCCAGAGACCTTAATACAAAAATCTAAATGGGGAAAAAAATACCTTAGCATTTGAAACTAATGATAATATCTAGGGTCAGAGCACAAATTTTGTACTACTTTTATACAATTAAGATAGGAAATATTAGCAGCAGAAACCAGAAAATGTCCTGTGTCAGTACATAAAGGTTAGCAGTGCAGTTCTTCCTGGACACTCCCAGCTATCTGGATCAGGGCTGTGGGAAGACTGGGGACAAGCTACTTGCCTTCCAACAGAAACTAAGATGGAAAACGTACATGTTCAGATCCCAGTATGTCTGTAACACAGACTCAGGGTGCTGCCAAACACAGGAGATTGAGGGCACTCTAATAACCTGGCACATTAGGCAACATGTTTGTGGAATGTTTGTTGAAGAGGAACATGAAAAACTCTTTTGCCAATTAACAGCCTTACTGGCTGCTGAAGATTAGAAACATGAATTTCCAAGCTCCACTGACTCTGGAGGGTGGAAGACCATGGTTATAGACCATGCTGTCAAACTGTAATTGACTTTAACTGGGGTTTCATCCCTCGCAGAACCAACAGTTAGCATATTTCTGTCAAAGTGTTGAGAAGTCCTGTATGAATAGAAAAAGCTTCCTTTTTAGAGTTGTTTGGAGGCAAGATAGGACATTGATTTTCAAAAATCTAAAGACTGAGAAAACTAGGACTTGAAAGTAAAATTTTAAATCATTCCCTTTACCTAACATTAAATATTTGCTGTTATTGCTCAGTATATCAGTCTCCGAGTTCAACATTATGCAGCCCCTATTCAGAATTTTTTCCTTAAATTCTATCACCTTAGAAAGGCCTAAGATCTCTAAAGTGTGTTTCTAGAACTCTATAAAGTGAGATTTTTTTGTTTGTTTAAGGTTTTTTGTGTCTTTTTGGGAGTATTTTTTTAAATTTGATTTAGTTTTTTTGTTTTTATTTAGGAAGTGTCTGAATCGGGTCTGAACCAAAGCACATCACAGTGAATGACATTGCTGTTTGTTCTGCTTTGCCAAGGTGTGCTTTCAGATAAGTCATAGTTATGACTAAATGATTTGTCATCCATTCTTTGTTGTAGTTTATCCATCAGTAAATGCTTTATGTCATTCACTTCACCCCATACAAAAGGAGTTGCTATGAATGACTTTTATAGTATTGTGAAATAGATACAGTACTCAGTAACTGAAAAGTAGTCGTTTTCATCATTTCCAGCCTTAAAGAACTTAAACTTTTTATGTAGGTGTCCCTTTCTAAAATACAAAGGATCTGTTAATAGTTGAAAAATGGTCAAAGATTCCTTCTGGGTCAGCCTGAGTAGTGTTGTTGTATGGAGCATACCTCAGCATTCCCAACTGTTTGAAGCTGACAAAGTAAAATATCCCCCATAATTCTGAAGAAAAGGATCAAATATTTTCATGCTGTAGTCCTCAAAATAAAATGATGATTTTTAGCAAGTATCACTACCTCAAAAGTAATATGAAGTTGCTAAATAATAAAGCAAATATCTCTGTAGATGTAGAGTTTAGCTGTGTTATAATTATTGCTACTAGCAGGGAATAGTGGTATGTTCTCAGTTTATACAATTTCACTGTAACTTACTTTTAAATATTTCTAGAGCTATCTCCTTGCTTTCTGGAAAATAATGAAGGACATGATAGATTATTCTGTCTTCACCTGCACAGCAGCTAACAGCTGTGAGAAATATTATGTCGTCTGTGTGGCTTGAAAAAATTCCTCATTTCAAACAAACCTTTAATTGTTTTTTCATCTCAAAGAAATTCTAGTGTGCTTTTTGTAATACAGGATTCTTTATCAAGTTGTATTGTTTTAGCTACAGTGGAATGCTGGTAAACAATAGGATTTAATTTGTTACCATAAATGGTTTGGATAACACTATTGTCATGGGCTATCTGAGTCTGGCAAAATTTTTCCTGTTTAACCCAATTTTAAATAAAAAGATTTTTTCCTTCCCTGCTCACCCGCCCCCTCCCCTCCCCTCCCCCACTCTGTTCCCCCTTGGTACATGTGTATTTTGTTCTTTGGGGAAGGTGAGGGTTAGAGGGGAGAGGAGAGGTGTCTTGGGCTGGGAGCCGGGAGGATGGAGAGAGGAGGGGATGGGTTCGAGAAGACCACGATCTTGTGGTGCACACTGTCCCCCAAGACTGCAAGGACAGCCAGGAATGCCCGAGAATGCTGGGGGGACCAGAGTTACTGGGATTAGAAGGTTTTCTTTGGCGCCTGGTCCCATCATGGCGCCTACCTGGATTCCACATATCTGTCACTGTGGGGTTTTCTCGGGCGCGGTGGATGGGTTGCCTTGGTTCTTGGCGGTGGTACCAGTTCCAGGTGGGCAGCCATGGTCAGGGTGGTGGGCTATTGTCCAGGGGGCCCTGGGTGCTCTGGATGCTGGCTCAATTCTCGGCGGTGTCCTGGTTTGCCGCCTGGCTGCGAGGTGGTGGGCACAGTGCTGTGATAGGGATGGTGGCGGTGGGATCCCAGCTGGTCTGTTTGGGGTCCCGGTCCAGCGGAGCTGGGCTGCATGGCGCCTCCAGCTGTGGCGGCAAGTGGCACTGGGGGACCGGGTGCAGCAGGGGCTTGACTGGTGGTTGCATGGTGAGCATTCCCCACACTTGTGGAGCAGTGGCTGTGAGCATGCTCACTCCTGTCCTGTCGGACGGTGCATTGCGGGTGCTCGCTGGCCCTTACCCATGGATGGAGTGTGGAGCAGTGCTGTCATCACGGCGTGGTAGTGGAGGCGGCGGGGCAAGTGCGGTACCAGGTGGGGCACATGGAACGTGCACTGGTGGCAGCAGGTGAGACCACTCACAGAACCACAATCCGTCTGTCGGTGACTCGCTGGTGGTCGTGCAGTGGCATTCCCTGCATTGCCCATGCTGGCACAGCTACGGGCAGCAGCCCCAGCAGCGGGGTGGCGGCACGTGGCTGCGCCACGTTGGCTTCAGCACAGGGTGGTGGAGAGAGCCAGGCTGTGCTCTGCAGCGGTTTTTTGTGAATTTTTCTCCACGCGGCAGAGACGTGGCTGGATCCCCTAGACAGGAGGATTGGTGTGGCTGGTGATGGTGGTGGGGGCTGCGCTTGGTGGCTGCAGTGGTGGTGGTGTGGTAACAGCTCATGAGAGCCACTAAGTTTTTCAGCCGGTGGGGCCTGGAGGTGGAGTTAGGGAGGAGCTGGGGGCGGAGTGGCACCGGAAAAAACAATGGGGATTCAGCGAGGAGTGAGACCGTCTCTTTTTGGGGCAGACTGGGGGAGGCGCACAGGGCAGAGACTCTGAGGAGTCAGAGGACTATGTAATCAGAGAATTCCTCACTTACTCTCTTTCATGCCTGGGAGTTCATCAGAGAAGAGACTGGTCTCGGTGCCCAGATTTCCAGTGTCTGCCATCTTGGAAATCATTATGTGCTCTGCTGATCATCCCTTCACTCTGGTGGCATGTTTCCAGAGACTAGCCAGCTTCATACTACAGGTGCACACCTTCCATCCATCATCGCGGCTGCCCCCACGGCCATCAGTGCCCCTTGTCATCTACCTCGAATCAGCTGCACCTTCAGATATTGAAATGGGGAATGAGTTTCTCTTTTTGTTTTGTTTATTGTCTGGTGGGGGTTGAGATTGGTGTTTGTGTATCTGGTGGGTCATTTTGGGTTTTTGGGAAGTGGTTGTCGGGTTCTCTTCTGTGGGTTTTTGGTATTTTAATTTTTTTTTAAGTTATTTTTTTGTTCCTACCTCATAAAATAAATTCTTTCTTTAATACATCTGTATCCATAATTTATTAACCAATAATTTGTCCACCAAACCTAGACAACTATGGTATAATTTTGCTGTTTCAGAGGCAGCTCAGTTTAATTTTCTTACACATTTTCATCATTTCTCTTTTCAGCATCGAGAGAATTCCTTTAATGAATTACCCTGCTTTCATTCTGTTGTATATCTGACATTCAGCCACAAGTAACATAGAAAATGACAGCAAGCTTTTGAGCCATTACTGCTTTCTTTACTGATCCATGCTAACTGCATCTTGGAAAGATAAAGAACCCTTTTTGATTCAGGATTTCAGCATTCTTGCAGCCATGATTCTCACAGAACCTAGAGTGCCAGCAGAAGTGCATAAACAATTGGCACATCTGACTGTGAACGTACCCTCTCCTTTCTTCTTCCAGTAACTTGTAAAGTCATAAGTAATTGTGGCAAGCATACGAAATTCATAGTTTTCTGATATCCAGAACCTGAATATTTAAGATATCACTGGATATGGACTTCTAGGTTAACAGCAACAGCCTGATTGAAAGCATCAGCAGATGTGTCTCAGAAATCTGATGATTATTTTCTGCCCTATAGTCAGACTTCCTAACTGAACTGAATGTTTTGTGCTGCATATTATAGCCTGAGTAGTTTAAAAGCTAAGATGCGGTAGGAGAGATATCTCCCTCAGTGGAGACCAGCCCCAGAAATGGTAGTAAATTCCTACAATGCTGGCAAAGGAAAATAGTTCAATGTGTTATGAAACTTAATTTCGAGTTGTTTGAATTAAATTCAACAAAATGAAAATTCCGGTAAAAAAACACACAAAAATTGTTTCCCAGCAGAAAGTCGAGGAGCAGAAAAGTCAGAAATTTCTATGAATTTCTGTTCTTTTGCTCAAAAAAAAAAATCATTTGACAGAAAATTCCCAATCAATTCTAGTTAAAATTTTGCAAGCACTAGAGTGCAACATCCTAAAAGCTGTAATTTTTTTAAAAATTAGATGAACCTGAGATTTTTACCTTACCTAAAACCTTCTGAATCTGTTATATGGATCTGTTTGATCTGGTGGTGGCAGTGTGTGCCTGTGGCTAAGAGGAAGTGTCAGAGGAATATTCTCAATTATAGACAGAGAACTGTACATTGGGAAGGATTGTTGTAAACCACTAGGAAAAGGTTACTAACAAACCCACTGGTCACTAATGTGATGGGAGCAATTCTTATACTCTAACCTAAAAAGAGACAAGAAGGAAAAGCCTCTCTGACAGTATATTCACAATCTCACCTCACCTATTGCTTCCTGCCCTGCAAGGTCCTTTGCAGCAGCCTGTTTCTCTTGATGAAAACCGGGATAATGAACTCTGCCTGAGGAAGACGCTGAAGGAGAGTTAATGAGGTTATCTGCTTTTACTCGGGATTATTAGGCACATCCAGCCGTGAGCACAGAGTGTGGACACCGGGGTGCTATGCACCTTCGTGTGTGAGCAGGGACTCACCAGCTAAATTAGTCGGGAGGATATTTCTCTCTGGGTGTTTCTTTAGAGTTCTCTTGTCTCTGAAGCCACTCCCCTGGGGTGATTCTGAGCCTGAACGAGCAGCTCTAAAGGTCAGGAAGCTAGTAAAATCCAGAAGAGGGGTTTTCCTCTCTTATTCTGAAAGACAAGTATGTTCTTTATCCCCAGGCTTTGAAAAATCAAACAGAAGCAAAACCAAAACACAGGCACAAAGGACTGTTCTGTACGTGGAGGAGTGGCTATAGCTATTAGGGAGGAGGGAGTATGACCAAACCCATCCTTTCTCTCTTTTTATGCCATCATACCCTGCAATGCTTCCTTGGTGTCAGCCCCGGCTAACACAGAGTCCCGCGTGCCCCTGTATGCCATCCAGGGATTGCCTCTGGGAGGAAGGACAGAGCCCTGGCTGAGGCTCAAGGAAGTTCTCAGCAGTTTTTCACCTACTCAGTAACAACACGTGCAGACATTGTGCTCCTTTCAGACCCCACGAGGCCGATCTTACATTTAAAAATGAAGGAAAAAAGCAAACTCCCGAAGTCATCAGTTCCTTGTTTTCAGAAGTAATGATTCAAGCCAGCAAAAGTGATGAGACTTGCCTGAGTCAGAAATTGTTTTGAACTTGTATTTTGTTTCTTAGTTTTGCCTCCACTACTGCCACTAGCCCTCCCTTTATTATCTGGCTTCCAGGATTGTAAGCCACATTTGATTCCAGTGTATTTGCAAATTTATCATAGCAAGAGAGAATCTAGACAGCTACAGAGAGCTGAGTGTTACCTTGTTGTGGACTTTTTTTCTGAGATACAAGCTGAAATTCTCTTGTAATCAAATATTTCAAGGAGCCTGTGTGTGAGGTGCAATAATAACATGAGAGCTGGCAGCCACAGCATGTGCTGGGTATTTTTGATCTCCTAAAATTTATGCCAGGTGAAAAATTTGCCTAGAAGGTAACACAAACATGCCACAAGATCTCACCAGTTTTACATCCCTACTTGGGCACTGTTATCGACCCTGTAGTTGTATTGCAGTCCTAGCTGTGGCTCCATACTCCCTATTTCTCCACAGGCAGGTATGCCAAGTGGTTTGTGATGTATGAAATTTCTGTCTGAAAACCAGTTTGTCTGAACTACCTACTACTACTTGAAACATAGCTTATGATATGATCCAAAATTTGATCCAAATTCTAAAAACAGATGTTCCTTATTATTTACTAAGTGGTATCATATTGCTGGATCCTAAACAGTCACATAAACCTCTGTCTCTTAGGTAAAGACTTATGACTGACTAACAGGTAGATAGCAATACCCCAATCTTGCCCCTAGGAAGCCTCCAAAACCATTTTTTCTCTTTACATTGATAATATGACATTTCTGTGCCCAACAAATATATTCCTCCATGTGGATTTTTCCAAGTTCAGATTCAGCAATATCTGAGAAGAGGAAATAGTACATCCCTCTGTGCCTATTCTGTTTTCTGTTTCTTGTTAAAAACAATGCTCTTTTTATTTTCTCCCCAGATGTTTATTCACTTAATTGGATTTAAGAAGTGGAGTCTTGCACAAGTTGTGAGGGTCTAGAAATGCTGATCTGATGAAATGCTCACTCTGTACATCAGAAAGTTTTATCTTAGTGTGAGTATTGTGGTATTAAAGCCATCTCTGAATAGAACAACTTTTAATGAGCAGAACAAATCAGTTATCCTGGAACTTATAGAAAATTACTTATTACACATAAGTAAATTAATGAGCATTTGAACTTCCTGACTGCCAGGGCACATTTCTTCTTATAGCCATCACCACAAAAATTGTTCAGTGTTGTTGAGGGGGTGCTGAGAGTGAGTATGTGTATGTAAACAGGAAGAAAGTAAGCCCCAAAATCTAGGTCTTAAAAGCAGCCTTTGGCAGAGGCAAGATGACTGCAGAACTTGTTGATCTAAGCAACAGAGGACATCACATACTCCTACAGACTCTCCAGAGATCTGCACTTATTTCCGTGTTACCTATATTGTCTGCAATCAGGGTAGCATCTGACCAAACTTATGTAAATCTGGAGGATCTCTGAAAAGGTACAGTAAGTCTAAGTTCATGCTACATAACTCAAGTTGAAATTTGGTAAAACTGTCTCCTTGCAGTAATATGTTAATTTAGCAAATAAGCATGCATTGGCCTTTGGCACATTTCAGACAATATGAAATGTCTGAAATATTAGCTGTCTTAGAAAAATTGGCAGTTTAAAAGTTTAAAATGTTCCGATAACTTCCTAATTTATAATGGGATACTAGGTACATTCTCTGCCATGCTCTACGAGCAAGAAAGTTAATAAAAGGCTTGACTTTCAAATAATTATATAATGTGTAATTTAAGATCAAAATTGAAAAGACAAGTAAACAAAAAGTAATTTTCCTTCCATTTGATTTCCCTCTACTCTTATTTGTATCTCTAGAGTTTTCTATGTATCTGTAAGCCCGTGTACAGATATTCTTAAGGGAAATCCAGCAACAGCAGCTGTATTTTTCTGTTCATAGTCTTCCTTAACAGAAATGACTTTTTGCATTTAAACAAATCTTAAGAAATAAAAAACTAGAACGAGGTAGTATTATTGTGTTCATTGCTTTAGCCTTCAGCTCAAAAATCCATTTTCACTATGATTCATATAGTGTTTCCTTGCTTACTCTTTTTAAATATTTGAAGTTAAACACAAACCCTCAAATGTTCACCTGAAAACATAGATTTTCTCCAGGAAAGAACAGCTAAATTTGCGGTTGACCGTTTTATTAGGTCAGCATAGATTTACTGCCCCTCTGGGACAGGTAAGGTACCTGGTGGTACTTTGCTACATACATATGCCAAGTCTTCTTCCAAGCTTGGCGTATACTGTTCTGTTCTCAGAATTGTCAACCTTCAGCCCTAGCACTCTTCCTTGTTTCCTCCAGCAGCCATCATCCCAACTGATCCTGGGGTGATGGAGATGAATTGATCCTTTCGAGGCAGCAAGAACAGTTGGCTAGAGTTAGATTTGCCTCCTATGAGGTTTGGAGCAAGTCTATTTACCTTCAGTAACCAGGAAAGAACATGCATGATTTGAGGAGTCTGATGCCATAGTGGAACGATTTAGATGTTTTATCATTCATCCAGAAGTAAAAGTCTGAACCTGACTCTGAATGTGAACCCAGCAGTACCTTAGATAACAGATCTATGGGTGATATCAGGCCAGGGAATCAAAAGGATTTGTACCTAATACTGGTCATAATACTATCCTTATAATGTTTGTTTCACTAACTACAGCTTTGTAAAGAATTGGAGGAAAGAGAATATTTAGATGCTTTCCTAAACTTACAGATCTCTTGAATGAGTAAGTGACATTGGTTGGCATGCCTGCTAAAACTTTGCTGGCTTGAACACTGACTGGGACAGCAGAGGACAGGCTGGCACAGAAAATGTCCTTTAATTTTGGTAAGATTAAGATTTACTCACTTTCTAGAATTTTGCAATTATTAATTTCTACCCATCAGGGAAGACACTTATGCAAAAAATTAAAATTTTTGCTGCCAGTAATACATAATTCATAGGCATGTAGTGGCTCTGATTCCTCTCTTATTTATAAATATGTTGATTATAGTGAAGTTACTCTAGGTTTGAAGTGGTATAAAAAGAGGCCCAATATATAAACTTATTTATTATTTATTAGCACATCATCAGGAGTTATTGCTTTAGTTTCCTTCATGTCAACAACAATACTATTTTGTAACTTGGAAAAATAATAATCTTTTTGTTTTCATTTCCTTTGACAGGAAAAGCAAAATTATTTCACATGACTAACACTTTCAGAAACACAAGGCAATGTAATAATCATTTGGAATGAGGGGATAATGCGGAAAAGAAAACATACATTGTGCAGATAAGTGTGATACATAGATTATATGCACAGAGAATAAAAAAAAAGAAAGAAATTACAAAAGCTAATAATGTTTCTGCGTAATGCTCTTCTAAATTAAGTTGCTCCAATCTGGAGTCTCTCATGAATCATTGTATCAGAAACTACCACAGCCAAAATAAGATTCCTTTGTTATCCTCAGTGTGAACTAAAACGGTAACTTGGTCTTTTATTCCTGAGGTCCACCATCAGCATTTGTTAAAGAGAACAAAACATTTAAACATGGTAAGACGTCCTTGTGATTTTCAAATAGTATTTATATTCTGCCTTGGACAAATTCAATACAGAATATTGAAAATATATCCTACAAAAGCAGTGTTTCCAATCCATTTTATTTGAAATAAAATCACTCAATTTATCATCATGATAGAGTTAGAAATTGAAATGTTAACTGTTACCTAATTAAATGTTATAAACTGGACCCTGAAATTGGGGTTTTTTGGAGGTAGGCTGAAGTATGTGTCTTGCATATATATGCTTCTTAGAGTATAGGCGTTGAGTTGTATACTGAAACATGTCCTGGATCCTGCTATTTCTAGTGCTGTCTGGTCTCAGAAATTCACCATGGGTGACATTTCATGACACAGCATTAAGATATTTTAGATAAAACTAAACCATTAAAACCAGGGTAGAGTATATTTTTGACCAAATTATCCAGTGTTTTATCTTTGTAAAATAAACACATTGAAACATTCATAAGTATTGTCAGCTCACCTACTAATCTCATAACCAGGAATGGAATTTGTTGCCTTTTTTTAAAGAAAAAACCATAAAGAAAGAGTTCAATACTTTTCCTTTGGCCTCAAATTTGTGAAACACATTACTAAAACTGTATGTTTTCTACAATAGTGAAACAAGCTTGTTAAATTTATACTGCCTTGCCTTAGTTTGCGTCTCTGCCCCAGGAGTACATCTTGCAGTTTGTAGGCTTAATTCTCAGTGAGTTGAAAGTGCTGGAAAGCCTGTTTGTTCTGGAAGTATTTGGGTCGGGCTCTGTGATCCTGATGGATCGGGGTTTGGAAGCTTCCCTGCAACCTCAAGGGTCATTCAGCAAAACTTTTATCTCCAGTTTTGGCTTGGAGTCTATCAAATAAGACTCCCGTTTGGAATAAATTTTTGTTTCTTTTCAGGGACAAGCAGGCAGAGTTGGATGCTCCACTGATAGATAAATACACTCTACATTTGTTAATTAAACAGCACATATAAATGACTAGAAAAACTTGTCGTGTTGAATTGACAGTAGAGACATATTGAATGACATGTTTTTCAATTGCCATAAAATTAGGTTGCCAGTTTACAGCTGTCATTCTTTAATGGACCTGATGAAAACTTGTTTCAGCACATCTCATGTCACCACAGAAGGCACAGCCAGGGATTGATCCCACACAGTGAAAATAATCAGAGAGATAGAAAAGCCGCAGTAATTTAAAATTAAGGAATTGGAAAGTTTCTCACTGCTCCTCCACTAAAGGCAACAGGGTGAACTCGTAAAATAATCTGTCAGAAGGTGACAATATTAGGATTTTTTCTTGCTAGATGGCAGCCAGCATAGAACACTGAGCAGCCTAAGTGGTATTCTGAAATCCTCTTGATTTACATGCAAATTGCTTTATTTTGAATGTTAGCCTACTAGTGAAAATGAATGCAACCTGGTGAATAAGGAAAGGCCAATATAGATAAGATCACTTATGTGACCACTAAGTTGCTGTGTTCTCAAAATGCATCCAGGCTAAAGATTTGTTTTTTCAGCTAAACAGTTTGTAAGCACACTAAAAAAAATTCACCAGAAGTTTCTACCACTCCCATCATCTGAGGAATTTATGCTGTGAGGACCACCAGACTCTTGATTGATTCTGGCTCACAGTACTTGGGAGCTGGTCAGAAAGACACTTATCTGAGTTCAACAGAGACTGGCTCTAATGGGAGTGCAGATCACCATACTTCAATTTACATCCAGCTACCATACTGACCTATGTCTCAAAAGAGCTATGTGATGTTTTTGATAATGTTGCATTATTCTCCATGGTGTCATGAAAAACTGATCAGCTGCTGTTTAGTAAAAGTCAGTTTCTCTCAAACTTTTGCATTTTTTTCTTTCCCACTCTAAGAGGAGAAGAAACAACAATTAAGGCAGCTAATGCTGCCTTCAGTCCAATGCCTTAGCATTGTCCAATGGCTTAGCTAATCTACTGCTGTTAAGTCCCTATGGTCAAGGGGAGGGGTCTGCAGGTGCAATTGCCTATGAGCACAAGAAATTCAAAGGAAATTCAAAACTGGCCTCTGTCCTCACTAGATGCGGAGTTCAGACTGTTTTGAAGTGTGGCTTTTCATAATGGAAGTATAATACATTTCCCTTTTACTCCAGAAAGTAAATGAAGTGTTATATTTGAAAGTGCCAAGCAACATCTGTGAAATTTTTTAAAAAAATAAAATAAGTGCTTTATTTCACCAAGATAGAAGAAAAAGAAGTGAAATAATTTGTTTTGCACAATGATCTTTACCTACCAAGGGCACAAAACTCTTCAATGAAACTTCTGCTGGGTATGCAAGTGAATAAAAGGCAAAAAATTGCCATTCATAATTTACATTTTGCTGTTGGCAACAGATGGGATGACTGTGTTGTATTTAAAGTGAGCATTAGTCTCAAATAAGGTGCTTATTTTTGTGAACCAATGTGCTTATATTCCTATCAAATATATAGCCTGATGTATTCAATCAACATTCACTTGGATGTAAAATTATCTATGATACCTCATATTCCAACAAATATCTTATTAACCTTAATTTTTTCTTAATCACAACATTCAATTACCATATTCTGTTATAATCAAGACTTTTCCTTTTGAAGCACTTGTTATTATAATTTCTTAGTAACATATTTACAGGAGCTGAAAATACCACCTCCAGCACAGAGATGCATTAAAGATTTCGGAGCTATCTAATCAGAATTTTTTTCTTAATAGACTCCTTTTATTTAACATTTGGTGTGTGTGATGGATCACCTACTTATAGGCAGGTCATCCTTTCTCAGAAATGGAATCCAGTCAACTGGCCTTTAATTTTTATGATTGCTAACAGCAGTTTCAAGATTACTTTGCAAAGAAAGGGTAAAGCTTGTAATGAGTAAATGTGAATGTCCTTTGTGAGCTCAAAGCCTGATTGCATTCAGAAAAGTGGCATTTGGCTTCTCTTTGGCCTCTGGAGCTTGGGAGGGCTATATCCCTTTAAGACTTGAATGGATTTAGCTTTAATACTCAAAAATTTTTTGATCCTTCCAGTACCACAAATATTCTGTGTATTCTGGTGATGTAGGCAACCTCTTCTCTGGATATTATTTACTGAATAGAAATCCATGCATGCACAAACTGAAGATGGGGAGGAACCCCAATAAATAATGGAAATTTTCAGTTTAAATCTCCCTGTTAGACCATATCAACAGATTACTGAAAAAAATTACTTAGCAGCAACAACAGCAAGATCCCCAGTGAAAATCCCTGCAACACTTGTTTTTGTTTGATGGCATCAATTCTTCTCTTTTATCCTCACTGTTGCTGTGATCAACAGAGGGCAGTTGGGCTCCTTTCTGTTTTCAGTTTCAATTAAAATTTAAAAACTGTTTTTGATTGAACTTTTGAGCACACTGAAATGTGAAAGTGCCCCTGCTGCTGCTAAAATGGTCTGGAAAGTGCTTCCTGGGCATGAACATTTCAAAGAGAAGATGCTGGTTGTAACCTGCTCCACCTCCTCTCTCTGCTCTGACATGCTTGTTAAAGTCTCAGGAGAGCCCATTTCTTTTATTTTTTCTCCTAGGTAAAGTCCAAATAGAGTGCTTTGATTTAAGATCACTGATAACAAAAAGCATCCAAACATCCAGAGAACAAACAATTTAGGTAAAAGCTATTGAATGAAGGAAAAACAACAACTCCAAAAAGTTGTGGGAAGACAGGGAGAAAGTTTAACAATTTAGCTTGAAGGAGGTGTGTTTTGAGGATGCTATGAAACATAGGCAATTTAAATTTAAGCTTCTTCCTGATAGCTCTACTTTGTGTTGGGGATAGAGTCCTTGGGAATTCAACTGTTCTTCCAAGATAAGCAGAGTTGTTTTTCTTACAGGGAAGATTTTTGGCCCTTAATTTAGAGCAGTTTGGGATATTACATGTGGCCTTCATCATGCTGAGTTAGGTCTTTCTTAAGTCTTTTTCTCATTGAGACAGTGTATTGGCACATATACATAATACTGTTTATGAACGCAAACATCGGATTGGTATTTTTCAATTTTATTGTGGAATTGTTTCTGTAGATCTGTGTATAAATTCATTCATAAAAAGCTATGGATGTTAAAAAGAAATAAAGGAGTAACGACCCAGGGCTGTGTGACATCACCTCATGAGTGTTAGACACAGTCTGAGAGGACCATCATGTTCTGGCGCCAAGAAGAAAAATCATCACATCTTTGAGTGATTCCTAAAAACCCTAAAATTCTACCACATAAGAATGCTTCTTGTCTTAATATATATGATCACAGATCAACAAACTGTTCAAATGTTTCTTTCTGACTTGAGGACTCAATGTGCATAAGAAATATTAGAACAAACTTTTGAAAGCTAAGATTAAAATAGTGGGGAAAGGCAAATAGACATAATTTGTTACAAAACACAACAGTTATAAAAATGGGAACAACATTTGACACATTTTCAAAAGTGCTCAACTCAGGAGATATGTCAACTTCCTGAAGATGTCTAATACCTACAGTTCCTTTGGAATAAAAGTATGATTTTAGCACATCTTAAGCATTCCAATAAATTAATTTATATAAAACTAAGCTTGTCAAAATGACAGAAAATAATTGGGAGAACAGTGAGGCAGTTGTTACAACTGATGAAATAAAGCAATGAAGAGCTCTGCATAAAAGGCTGACTGGTAAGGGCTACAATCAGCAGGCAATTGAAAATCCCCAAAAAACCAGAAAGGGACAGCATGTTCCTCACTCATCTATCCTCTTTAAGGAGCAGAAAGCTGTCTTTAACCAGACTTTTTTAAAAAATTATTTCAGACAAATTTTTGAAATTCATCACTTTTTCTGATGTTGCTTCCTCTGTGGTTACAATGACAATACATTTTTTGCAGGTATGAGATGGATACCTCTATACCTTTGCATTTGCACACTGCAGATGATACAAACACTTGAATGTTGTCTTATCAATAATATGGCAGCACTCAAACTGTAAAGAAATGGAGGCAGCTGGTACCTGCAGGAAAGCAAACTAAGTGAAAGGCTTACCGAAGTCTGGCAGAGTCTGTCAGTCGGGAAATAAGAGTGAAGTGATACCTGACAAACTTAACCAAGAGACTCCAAAAACTTCTCTTGATGGCAGCAATCTCAGAGTCATTCCTAAATTGTTGGCTTTACCCTGTTTCCAAAGAGAATCAAAGAAAAAACACTTCAGTGACAGTGAAATGTAGTGGGTGTTTCCTTTTTAGCAAGCAGGGGGACCAAGGTGTTGTTTTGTTTGGGGCTTTATTTGGTGTTTTTTTCCCCCAACTATCCATCAGCTTAAGAGTACTAGACACTCAAACATCACCTGAACATGTGTTGCTGGGAAACAACACATCACATCTCATTGCAGGCAGACAGATTGTCAGAGACAGAGCTACAGAATGAAAAGTTGAACCCACAGTGCCAACAATAAAGTGCAAAAATTCTTCACCCTTCCAAATGCACGGACTGTCACATAAATGCAATTGCTGCAGGATTTTTTTAAAAAAGAAAATGTTCTAAGAGAGATACATCATACAAATCAATTATCCAGGAAACAAAAAAACTATCATTTTGTAGCACATTTAGCTGTAGAACTCAAATGAGAATATTTACAGTGATTCTACAAGCAAGAAGAAAATAATGCTCAAGAGCTTAGTAAAAAGATTAAAGGAATGAGGTGCGACAAGCATTAATGTAAATTTCAAATTTATTATTTATTATTCAAATTTATTATTTATTTTGGCTTCAGTAAACCAATAGTGCATGCAGAGAGCTCTGAGCTGTTTTATAAAAAAAGTTTTATTTTATTGTGAGATTAGTTCCTGATATTATCTTATTTAAAGAGACATACCTGTTCTGAGTGACTTTATTCAGGTTTTCACTGTCATGGACTTAAAAGTAAAAGCTGTTCTTTTATTATAATCCTGTTCTACACAGTTTGCTCTGTAAAACATGCTTTTCCCAGTTTTATTGGTCTAAAGGCCTCATTCAGTGTCCTCAGATGGAGCACTATCTGTTACTCACGGAGGTATCTTTCTTCTAAATTTCAAACAGAAAATTCTGCATCCTTATGCCTTCCACCAATTATTTGAATCAGTAATTAAAATATTTTCAAAAGCGAATGGTCATACCATTACTGAGACTCTGAGGGAAGCTTGTGGGGGGATAGATATACCCCATGGTCTACACAGGTTATAATTTACTTCAACCCTATACAAGCATTTATCTTTTTATTGAGTACAGGGCCACTTACTTTCCATGACATAAACACCTCATCTAGAAGGGTCTGTAAAACATTCGGCCAGCTTGACTTTGCACAGCAGAAGTTACAAATATTTCCTAATGGGTCTAAGCTATGTGTCTTTGTTTGCATGTATATATCTCATCATTTCTAGCCTGAATGTTTTCTTTGATGTTTCGATAAGCGTGTCAAGAGTTCAAAAATAATGTGAAATAACAAAAAAAAAAAAAAAAAAAAAGAGAAGATTTTCTTTGCATAAAGAGGTGCTTGGCTTCCCAGTTATCAGATAGTGAAAAAAAAATTCAGAAGAACTTCCTTCAGATTAAGGATGAAGCAATTCCTTAGAGAAATATCAAATCTACATGTTTGATTTGTAGTCTCTGCGTATTAGGAAAAACCAACACCCTTAATTCAAGAATTGTCTTACATAGACTAATGGATGGAATTGCCAAACTTAACCCAGGAATATAAGCCCAAATTGTTAATTTAAATTCAACCAGTGTCAAAAGAAAAAATCCTAAAAGCCAAATGTGGTTGAATTTATACAGGTTTTACCACAGCTATGCCTTTAGTGTTGCAAAGATGCAGTAAGTCTTATGTTCCCATTCAGTTCTGATGGCAGGCTGGACTGAGATCAGAGGCACCTGCCCCCAGATGGCTCTTGTTCAGTGACAGAGCTGACATGGTTTACAGCCATTCATATTGCACCATACCTTCTTTCAGGAAAAAGGAAATCCAAAAGTCTGTCTTGTTTCCTTTGATTTGCCACTTATGACAACTTAGACTCTCACAATAGCTGCTACTGCTATTAAATTTTATACTATTTAATAATTTAAGTGTGATTTAGAATATTTTAATAAACTTGCTAATTGGCCTGGTTTCTGATCTGCAAGTGCCACATCTGGTTCTGATTTCAATATAGTTCACAATTAAAGAGCAGATCTCTCTGCTTGCACTGAGTGCTTTGGTCACATGTGGGTTTTTTTCCTAATGAGCTGTCAACAAGCTGTCAAGCACTGATGCAAATTAGAGAGGGTAGACACTGAAGGGTTGGTATGGTATAAAGCACAGGAATCAGCCCTGTAAAATGGACTCTTTCTCACATCTCACACACATGTGAGTTTGTCTTAGACAGTAGTTCTGCTGCAGTCACCCCTCTCAGTCCTCCAGGTAGAGCCTATTCCTATGATTGGGGTTTCCAGGGATTTGGCCTAGTATGAAGACAAAAATCCATTGTTTTTCTGCCTGCCCATATTCCATGTTTGCAACATTCTTATATTGCTTTGTTCATGTTTTTACTGAGAGTACTTGTGTTTCTGATGCAGGAGGACTGGGTTGATAACGTGAGGGTGGCTACTCCCCTGCAACATTTGTATGTTGCTCAGTCAAGGCTCCTCCTTCAAAAAGTGATCTTCACAACAGATGAAGTGGTGTAAGTAGCAACACTACTATTTACCTTCAGAAAACTAGATCTAGTGTCAAAAACTGTATCAGGTTTTCCTGAGCAGCATCTGAGCCCCCTTATGTCAGCCGTCCACTCCCCACTGTTCACATCAAGCCCTTATGACAGACCTGATACTACTAACTAGATTGACAGTCAGCAAGTAAATAAGGCAGCTTGCCTGGATCCTCATGGACACCTGACTGAAAACAGGAGCATATTAACTTCTGTGAATGCTAAAGACACTGACAGCTGTCATCTACCTTTCCTCCAGGGTTACATCAGCCCAGAGGCTGAGAAATTCAGCGTTTATGTGACACAACCCACTGTCAACATTACCGCCTTTCTCTTGCCTTGGACTGAATTTTTGGAGCAAATGGTTTTCTACTTCTGTCACTGGGAGCAGAAAGTACATCTTCTTATACACTGACTCAATACTGAATACTGAATACTTTTTGTTGGGGGGAAAACCCCAACTAGCCTGTGGAGGAGTTCCTACTTGAAGTAATTGGATATTACTGGGACACCTGTTCTAAAGTATTTTGATAATATTCACGTGAATGTAACATAAGGCTACAATACTGTACAACTGTCCCCCCTTTCAGTACCATGTAGATATATGTTTATATTTTTCACTTGCAAAGGCTGTAATCCTAGAAGAATGAGTGAATTTTGTTACCACATTTCATTTAACTTTCTAATGAGCAGCTCTGACCTTTATCACAAACCCTCTCCCCATCACCAAACTCCATGTTAATAGAGAGCCAATGTGAATTTGAAAAAGGATCTAATTCCCTAAAGGTTGTTAAATAGTATATTCTAGCACTCACTGACTGATCTCCACAGGATAATTAATTCACAGATGAGAAATGTGTCTGCAGTTCATTTTTGGTGGACTGGGATTAAAAAAATGTACTACAACTAACCTTCAAGATAGTCAGTTTTGCAGAATGATTCACAGTAGAAAAAACTTCGTTCTAACTTACCAATAATATTCCTGGTGTGTGATCAAGCATTTTAATGGGTGTCTGATTTCAAACAGCTTTGTCACTCTCTACCAGTGATGCATTAGAAATGTGCAGGACTGACCCACTGGACTGGAACAATGTCAATCCTGCAACTAGAATAAGATCCAATAACATCAAACTCATATTTAACAACTTTCTATGCTACAGTCTGAAGAAAGATACACTCATGAATGAATGTGCAGTAGATTCAAGTAGTTGTATTGTGCTGACACGGAAGCAATTATGGGTTGGGAGTTGCATTTTATAGAAGCTTCTACTTGTAAAAAATGAGCTGTCAGTGAAACAAACATATCACCAGAAGTTGCAATTGGTGCTTTATTAACAAGTGACAGAATGATAAGCCTGCCATACATACTATGCCAAATGACCACTAGAAAACATCTCTCTCTGCTTTACATATTACGGGAAAAACAACACATCAGTGTGGTTATGTCTATGACATATTTTATAAAAAACTTGTATCATCTCTCTGTTGTGGAAGGCTATTTTATTGTATCTTCATGTGGTCTACAGTTGAGTTACTTCAGAAACTTCTTGCTTATAGCTATTTTAACTTCATCTTGGCACAATAGAAAATGATAGAGTGATCCAATGTATTTGTTCTTGTATAGGATGAACATTTCTCATTGGTATGCAAAAATTGCATACAGTAAATTCAAAAGAATAGCTTATAAGCCTCCTGAGAGATGGCAGAGTAATATGGAGGAACTGAATTCCAGATAATGCAATATTTAGAAAAAAAAAATGTCAAATTTGAGGCAGCATCACATGATGACAGAATAGTGACTATATCATTTTTGTCTCAAACAAACCCCCTCAAAACCCAACAAAGATATGAGACACTGAGTCTGCTACTCAGACTTCAGTATCATGTACAGATTTTAAGTATATTTTGAAATAAATAATTGTGGAAGAAATTGAAATAAAGTAAAATAAAAAGGCTAAAAATAAATTCTAATTCCAAATGAATCAAAAATCTTTCATTTGCTAAAAACCCGACTTGTCGTATATCTTATTTATCTGGACTTCAATAAAACAGCAGATATGACGTTGTGTGAAAAATTGTTAGTGAAGACATTAGGTGTGTAAGAAAAGGTCTCAAGGGGAAGAGACAGCAGGTATCATGGAGTTATGTTGTAACAGAGCTATAGGAACCCGTCTTATGTGCATTATTGCCCTTCACAAGAACAGGCAAATTTGATGATGTAATTTTTAAGGACCACACTTGAAAGGCACTGGAAAAAAAAAACAAAGAAAAAACATTATATCATATTAAAAAGCCTAAATGATTTTGTAGACTGAAATAAAGAAAATCCCACTGTAAAAAGAGCAAGGTGAAGCACTGGAGATTTTCTAAGAGCTACATGTCCTTCATAGAAACAAACTGGACCACAGAGGATGTGTTTGTGTTCCAGCTGCCCACAGCACAATGAGGAAATGGCTGTGTGAAGCTGCTATGAGAAAGCAAAAAAAGCTTCTTATGTGGAAGACTTCTAGCTAAGAAAGGCAGGATCATTGTCATTGTTTAGGGCATCCACTAGAAATATCTGGAATACTGCTTGCATCCCTGCTTGCCCCATTCAAGAAATGCAAACTCATGATGTAAAAGGAGCAGATGAGAAAATGTGTCCAGGGGAACAGCGAATGTATCTTATGAGAGATTTGAAAAACTGGGTTTCATTCTGCTCAAATGAAAGCTGAGAGAGGATGTGATTGCATTCTCTAAATGCACAGAGAGGGTAAACACTAGGGAAGAGCTGTTTAAACTAAAAGGAAATGTTGGCATAAGAACAAATAGGTAGGAGCCGGCCATGAATAATTTTGATGGAAATTAAAGAAGGATTCATAACCACAAGAACACTGAAGTTCTTAATCAACCTCCCAATCTGACTAGGAGAAATAATAAATTGTTTTAAGATGGCCTTTGACACATATATGAAAAGAGCTATGGGATATGGAGGGGGAACTTCAGTCACCCAGTCCCTTTTGTCCCACATTCCTATATCTCCAGAGATCTGTTTGAAAGAGGAGAGCTCTTTTTCTTCCTTCTTGCCATGGCCTATAAAACACTGGTTTAAATAATGATAGGGTGAAAGTTACTGAGTTGCTATTACAACAGCTTCTGAGCAGTAATTTGAACAATGAATGTACTAAATACGTCATTAGGTCAAAAAAGATGAATGGAATGGCAGAGTACTATTTTCTGGAAAAATCTCTGGTTGTTGCTGAATCATTAGAACACACGGCAAAGAAACACAACTTGTTCAAAGTGCCAGTGCAATTGTACATGCTATTTTAGATTTACCAGGAATATGTGTCTATGTGAAAATGATTTACACTGTAGACTTGAAACAGAAGCAGCAGACCTTGCAGCAACCTTATTCTTTGCTATCAGTTTGTGTACCTTTACTGCATGGAAAACAATATAACAGTTTAATTAAATTTCTTAAGGTCAGTGAAATGCCATTGTTTTGACAATCAGCTGTGATCACATAAACCTTGGGGTCCAGATGGCTGGCTGTTTAACAGCAACACTGCATTGACAAATTCACCAATTAGATACACATTAATATTACATCCTTTCAGATTCTGAGCACAGCCTGACCTCGCCGAAGTGGGCTGGTGTCTTGCTTAATCCCTTGTGCATGCTCACAGAATGTTATCGTGCTGTAGTAGTGGGTTCATCCATCAAAACCGCCCTGGCTTCTCAGCATGCTGAACATTATTGAGTTTGTAAAAACAGATGTCATAACACACTGCTGGCAGAATTGTGCTCTCTCGGGGGACAGCAAAAGAAACCACTCCTTCCACACATGCATACACACAGACACATCCAGACGTGTGCTAGGGGCCCCTTGCTACTCTCAGCTTGACAAGGAAGGGAAGACCCCTGATTTATGACTGTTCAAAGGCCTGCAGGTCTTGGTTCAGATAACTGCGCTTCTTGACTGACAGTGTATTCCTTACATCAATTTTTTTATTTTTTTCCTTAATGGATCAAGATATACCATGTTAAGAATGCAGAATTACAACCCACACTAAGCTGCAGTGGTGTTGTCTTGCATGGAGCAATTCCTCTACATTACAGTGAGTTCCTAGGATCAGAACCTGCTTTCCCCTTCACCAGCTCTGTGGTCAGCTGTGCCTTCAGAAATGTGTGAATGCTGAGATCTGATGATTTGACTGAAGCAGAGAAAGAGCTAGCAACACCTGCCAATTCTGACTTGTTTAAAATCCCCTTCTCCCCTGTTTTTTTTTTTTTAATCTGAGAGAAAAAAGTCTGTTGTTTTAGATAAATTTCATTATTCTCCATTGTCTTCCTCTGGGCAGTGGTGGCAA
The DNA here is from genome assembly GCA_013399895.1 of Serilophus lunatus. Taxonomy (NCBI): domain Eukaryota; kingdom Metazoa; phylum Chordata; class Aves; order Passeriformes; family Eurylaimidae; genus Serilophus; species Serilophus lunatus. The sequence continues at coordinate 40,828 of VXBA01003490.1, read as the reverse complement.
CAATGATAATACACTCACAGCAACACTTATAGCCTTTTCTTGTGCCAGAGCAATCTCAATCAAGAAACAGCAGTTACCCCAATGTAGCTTTCCACGGGGCCATCTCTCACTTCTGTGCTTCTCCTTTGAAACAACCCTTTCCAGTTTTGCACCTGGAACAACTGTCCAGGGTGCAAGAGATATGGACAATTATAAAGTGTTGCAGTGTGTGTGTGTAGTACTATCTCCTCAATTATATAGATACCTTGGGGGTTTTCTCACACATTTCTGGGGTTTTAGCTTGACTGTATAGTTTCACTCATGGGTCTGCTTTTTAGGCCTTTCCTATGAGTTGTGAAGCTGTGTTTAGCATTCCATTTGAGGCAAACAGAAGAAAGCAATACAAAATAGAAGTCCAGAGAGCCTGGAAAGACTCCAGGGGATGGCGGAGGTGCTGGTTGGATGGGTTGAGGGTGGAGGAATTGATGAGTGTTATAAATGTGGGGTAATAAGGACTGCTCAGGCATGTCTTTGGATCTGGAAATTTCCATTAAAGAACCTGCACTTTTCTTCTACTTCCATTAATTTTGTTTGGAAGTTTTTTCTTCCTTCTGGTTTTAGGCATCAATATGATGATTACTCTTTGAAGTCTTCCCTTGGAGAATACACTAGTCTGTCCTGTCTTCTGCAGTTAAAATTAGGGATGCCACTGGATTTGGATTTTCTCAGAAATTTTCTCAGAATGAAGGTTCTTAAGTTTCTCAGTACATGATGTTTAGTGGCCCATAATTTGCATTTTTTAAATAACTTTGAGTTGTCAGGAAGGCATTGTCTCAGGAGTGCTAAGCTTAATGATGACCAAAATTACTTGCTCTATTAAATGACTAGAACAGGAGAAAGAATAATCCACTGATACTGTAAACACTAAAATTAACATTCTTCATTTGTGATGAAAGTGTGAACATCAAGGTTATGTGCTCTATGAGAATAACTAATCTCCAAACAGCATTTAGCTATAAGATATATTTTCAGTCTTTTCCACTCTTATTATTCACCCAAGACTGTCCTGAACTGGTTCCTATCTGTGATATCTACTTTCTGGTAGATCGCCTGATATCAACGGCAGTGGGAAAAAAGACATTTTTCATTAAAAAAATGAAAGGTATTTTCAGAAAAGACTACTCAACCATTATTTTGAAGCAATGAGTGACTTAGTATTCCACTGAGAATCCAAGAGACAATACAGATACTAAATATCACTTTCATGACAGTGGAATTTTCCTTACAGAAGAGTAGAACTTCACTAATCTATATGTGAATTTAAATTTAGAGTAAATGTGAATTTATGTTAGTACTTAGACAAATTTGGTAAACATACACTTACGTATCCATACTCATTTAGAAAAGACAATCAAACAACTCACAAAGTAAGTTTTTTGTGGTCCCATTATCTGCAGTAGTAATTGGCCACTTTCTTGCTAGTCACAAAAATATTTGTAGATCTTGAAAATATTGTAATTATTTTTCTGATAATTCATGCTAGAAGTGCGCTCTTCACTTAGCTTTCCGTGATTTAAATGAACATTGAGAGGTTGAGGAGTAAATGGGCTGAGTGAAGGATCTGAGAACAATCTCAATTTGCAGAAAGTATTCAGCAATGACTTTCACAAAGCACTGACTCATAGCCGTATTAAGACAAAAAAAAAAAAAAAGAGGTGCTTAGTTCTCTTCAAAATTAATGAGATCTTTGTGATACTTTTTAGAAAGTCTTCTATAGTCTAGAAACTGATTGTTTTCTTTTTTTTTTTTTTTCCTGCAATGTCACAGAAGATGACTGATATACTTAAACATGTTTTATGGTATAACTTTAATTTTTAAAAACCTGAAAGTGTCACAATGTCTCCACAGGTAAGGCTAATTATGTGCTTGTGCCTTTGAGTAGAAATATTGGAATGGGCTCTGTACATATTACAGAAGGAAAGTGTTATTTAACATGAAGACATTGTTTAATGATAGATAACAATTGGTGCTATAATAGTCTTGCATTTCAAGAAGAATTCAAAACCGTAAGGTTAGTCCTGTGAATTTTTAATGTTTATAGAAAATGTCAAGGCAATTATAAGCAATCTATAACTTTAGAGTTTTTGAGAGAATTACATAATTTTATTATGTTTCTTTTTATTTCTTGCATATAGCAAGCATAATTCTGAGTGGAGTCATAAAGTGTATAAAGACTTGAAGTAAAGGAGATATGATTTTAATTTTAAATTACTCATGAGTTTAGGCTCCCAATGAGTTTACAGGCAAAAGAGAATACAAAAAAAAAAAAAAGTGGTTTCTTCCACAAATAGATCAAAACTTACATTCCTTTAGATGCACACACGAACTCTGTTAAAAAAAACCAAAAACGACGACAAAGAGAAAAACAAAAAACCAATCCCAAAATACCAAAGTTAGCTGCTTAAGCGTAATTCCTACCATTCAACTGCTGGTATAGCCAAGAGCAAGGTATCTTAGTGTGTAGCTGAACCTCTCTGATAATGGTCACTGGTGAACTTGGATGTATGGGCAGTTTTTCTTCATGTCATGGCAGCCTTATAGGGAGAACTTACGACTACATACCTAGACTCTTGTTGACCTCTCAGACAATGACTAACTCTGTCTTTTAAAACTGATTTTTCCTGAAATCCTTTTCATGTGAAGTTGTGCGATATCAGTCAGCTGTACCCTTTCTGATTTGCATCTATAGTTTCAGATGCCAATTTCTGCAAACTATGAGCATGGATTTCAGTAATTCCATAACTACACAGTCTTAAAGCATCACTCCAAGGCCGAGAGGCTGTCAGATACAGTCTTTCAAATTATAAAGTCATAAGTTATACTATCATCAAGGAAGAAGATACTGTAGTATCTACTGAAGTAGATGTCCTCTTTTTGTTGTTTAGAAGAAGAATGTGACCATCTAGGCTATACATCTTCAAATCATATCTTATCATTTTAGAAATACCCCTATTTGTAAAATAGCGGCTAACGGAAATTTATGCAAGTGACATAAAAAGAGAATTACTGTCTCTGTGTAGGATAGCTCAGCATAAGAAAAGAGACAGACCTATGTCATGTCAGATTTGACTCTGCTCTTTTGGCAATATCCTGGAGGTTCNGTAGTGAGGCACTGGAACATGCTGTCCAGAGAGGTTGTGGATGCCGCATCCCTGCAAGTGTTCGAGGCCAGGTTGCGTGGGGCTCTGAGCAACCTGGTGTAGTGACATCCCTGTCCATGGCAGGAGGGTTGGAACTAGATGATCTTTAAGGTCTCTTCCAATCTACGCCATTCTATAATTATGTGAATCTATGATATTTATTCACTCATTGGGTAGCAAAACTATGAAATTCATTGTTACAAGGATGTTGTGCAGACACTCTGAAAGAAATTATTTAAATTAAAGGAGGAAAGGTGCATCAATGACAAAAACCACAAGTTCAAACCCTTGTTCACTAAAACACAGAGTAGTGGAAAATGAAATAATACCTTAGGGAAAATGTCAGTATGCCCTTGTCTTGGTCCTATATTCTTCATAAGGCATATGCTACAGGTGGTGCTGACAGGATAATGGCTGGAAGAAGCTCTGTCCACATGTATCCACTCTCATATTCTTAAGAATGTGTAGGGTCTGTCGTAGTTCATGAAGGAGATGTGGACTTTGGGGGTACATAAAAGAAGGACAAGACAAAAAGAAATCAGTTCACTGCTCTTGCTCTGTGTAATACACCCATTTCAGATGTCTCATATCTCAAATCCTGTCCATACAAAAGCTCAGATTGTGTCACTGAATTCATCCTTCCATGCTGTTTCTGGTTGTCTGTTTTGACCATGAAGTGAGTTACAGACTAGAAAAAGCTTTTTATCTGTTAAGGAGGAGAAACCTTGAAATAGGCTCTCTACAGAAGATGCCAAACTTCCTGCCCTGGGAATTTTTAAACCAGGTCAGAAAAATTTGTTTCAAGGAGGAACACAGCACATTTTGTCCTAGAGCAAAGGGATGGAGTAGCCTCCTACATTTCACTGTACTTGCCTTGCCCCAGAGCCCCTATTTCTTTTTAAATCTGTAATTTTTTCGTATAATGCTGCCCCCTCTCTGTTTTTTCTACTCTACCCTATATATTTTCATTTGCTAGGGCCGAGGGAGGCTGAAGAAACTGATGCAGTCTGTAGCCTCTATGCTGCCCCATTTTATACATGGTTTAAATGGGGTGCTGTTCACTGTAAGTTATTCTTAGATTTCAACATATTATTGTCCCTTTATTTGATATAGAGGTACATAAAAGAAAGACAATTAATTTAGCTAGATTCATTTACAACTCCTTGGAGTTTCAGAGATTAATTTTGTCAGGCGTAGGTAAAGTTGCATCACATTGTGCTCTGCTGTATTCAGAGTGCAGCACTCTGCATGCTACCTGCTTTTGTGAGGTCCCTGATCTCACTGGAATCCCATTAGAAGAGAGATGCAAAGTCTGAGTTCCCCTCAGTGGTCACATAAACAAGCACTTGGTGCTCTCTCTGTCTGTTGTAAACCAGGGAGGCTTGGTCCCCTTAAAGAACAGCTGCAAAAGCCAAATTACTTTGTTACCAAAAGAAAAGCCTTTGCTGGAGGTTATAGCTGAAGTCTGAGGGCAAATAGATGCTACATATCCATGATTTGAGGGCTATGCAAAATTCTGCAAATCAGGGGCCACACTTCCACTTACATGACCAAGAGCAAGTAAGTAAACAAATACAGCCCTACCACCTAACAGCCCCCATAAAGGTCAAGCTGTTCTTGGCTGGTCTGTCTTACTCTGTGAGAGGAGTCTATTACTATTTCAAGGTGTGATGATATTCTTCTTAGAAAACATCTTGTCTCCCTGGGAAACAAGTTCATATGTAGTCCTTGCAACTGCTGATGCAAATACCTCACTGCTATCAAAGATACTCTCTCAAAATACATTTTTGCCTGTGTACAGTCCTTTTCCCCCATTAGGTCCTTGAAGAACAGAAGTCCATTAAAGTATTTCTCTCATTGCCCCAAATTCGCCTGTAATAAATATACCTCTGTTTTGTTTTTTGTTTTGTTTTTTTTTACAAACAATCTTAAACACTTTTTAAAATGCCTATCAATGGATATCTCTCTCTTCTTCATTTCTTCTCACTCCTTATATGGACAACACTTTCTCTGTATTGCATTAATGTTCCTGGCATATTGTTGAAAATATATTTTCTAAAACTGCTACATAATTTGCCCTATTTATGCAAAGAATTCTTCCTTATCTCTCATATTCATAATCCTATTACATTGTGGTATGCAGTTATATTCTTTCGAAAAGCAAAGTTTTTGTATTTGAAGAGTGATTCTCTTTCCTACATTCATGTCTGTAGCCATTTCTGCACATTTTCCAGTTTGGATTAATCTTTTCAGAGCAGAATACTGGCTTTTCCCTGGAAAATCAGATATTGTTCATATCAGATCTGGAATGTCTACTTAAATTAAAAAAACTATTAGTCCCATGATGAATATTATGATTTTCTGTGTTGTTCGATATCTGGTGATTCAAAAAGAGTCTTATTATTAGTTAGTGAATATCAAGCAAAATTAAACATGATTCTGTTGTGTTAATCAATCAGAATAACTTTTAGGGAAACAGTCGATCTTGTATATTCAGGCTACAGTGACCTGGCTTTTTGTAGATTTTAAAAAATAAAAGGAATTGCTACAATTATATAGATGATGGTCAAATACAGATAGACTTAGGCTTCCCCTTCTACTGCCTGTGAAGGAATTATTGGTCTGCCTTCTTTAGATAAGATCTAATTTTGATTTATGGACCAAATGTGCCAGCCAATTTATTGTCTTCTGTGGAATACTCCTGGTTCAAGTATACATGGAAGACCGTGGCTGAAAACCTGGGGGTCCAGACTGGGTTCATATGCAGTTGTGCTGAGTTTACAAAGATTATTTTCTTGCTTGGGCTATTTTACAGTAGTGAATGCAGTGACTTGTATCCACAAAGTCCCAAGGGTACTTTCTTGCAAGAAGTAGAGCAGAAAAACAGAGGGAGGAACAAATATTTCTCTCATAGTTACAGAAATCCTTTTGAAATTCAGAAATTGAAAAACAAAAATTGCTCTCCTGCAACTAGCTCACCTGGATGTAGGGAGGCAGAAGTCATCTCCTTTTCTCTAGCAACTTTTTCAGAGGCTGTAAGATCCTTGTGTTTCCCAGAGTTTTCTTCTTTCTGGTCTAAGCAAACCTTGGAGCCTTTTCCTGCAGGCTATGTATAACCAGGCACAGAATGACCATTGCTCATCTCCAGTTTTTAAAGCTCTCCAGCTTACATGACAGGTTAGTTCCATAACCCTTCTGTTCAGGAACTGATGTTGCATGGGCAGGAGCATTTATTTCAGTCTCTTTTGGTGGCTGGAATTTTTTTCTCTGACTTTATTTTTTGACTGTGGTTTCTCTGAGTACCTTGACTGTCACAAGAAGGTGATCAAGCATGTCCACATATGAAAATTGGTTGTGCCCTTGTAAAAGTTCTCAAACTCTGCATAGTAACTGAGACAGTGGTGATGTTTCTTCCAAGAAAAGATGTGCAAATTAAGCCAAAGGGCCTCTAAGTAGCCTGGCTGTCCACTCCCCAGGATGTTTGTTCAGTGCCAAAAAATAGGTTTGGTCTGTTTCCTGAAACAGAAGTTATGCATTTCTGTTTGCTAGATTTTTCTTCCATGAATTTGTCTAGATACTATTTGAATGGGGATAAACATGGACATCTCACATGCCTGGTAGCAGTAAGTTCAATAGTTGGATAGCATGATACATTGATGAAGACCTCCTTTCATTCTAAAGCTCCTTCCTGAGCATTTCTTTCAGTCTTTTACAATTCTGTAAAGGTTTTAGGATGTTATGTGACACAGTGACCAACCCTTCTGTTTTTCGTTCCACCATGTCTGATGTAATTACACAGGCTTTAATCATAGGCATTATATCCTGTTTAATCCTTTCCTACACTGAAACTTTTCTGCATTTTTACTGTTCTTATGGCCTCTCTCTATACTGTTCTTGACAGTTATGTACCCTTTTTTTGAGGCTAAACATGAGGGAGTATGGCTTTGATCTGGGACTCAACCAGAAAAAAAGAAAGCCCACTGACAAGACTATTTCTTTACTTTACCTGCTGATTATTTAATAGAAAGTGTGTCACTGAAGCTACCACATACTGAATTTTGCAAGGACCTGAGTTACATCTGCATATTACCAATACAGGTCATGGGAAGAGATGGCTGATACACAAATGTAATAGAAGAAATTTTTGCTTGTACTGAAGTAAGAAATGTTTACCATGGAAAAACGAGATTCTTGTAATAAAAACAAACCTTTACCTCCATTTGAGAATCTTGTTAAGATCCATAGTGACAAAAAAACTAAACATGTCTGGTTTTGCCTGCTATCTCTTCCTCAACAGTGCCATGAATTAGTATCTTGCAGAAAGTTCCCAATGCCTCAAATAGTCCATGTGAATCTTTACAGAACAAGATTGGTTATGTATCATTTTTATGAAATGATCCATGAAGATTTTAGAAGTAAACTGAAAGAAATCTTGTGCAAGTCAGTTATTTTGATTGCGGTAAAATCTTAGTATAGTTGAAATAGACATGATGCAACCCCCCCAAAATGTTACTTGTAATAATGATTTTAATTTTAGAAGTGATATAACTAAGTGAAAAGACTTGCAAGGAAATTGATAGAAGAAAACTTTATTTCACATTAACTTTTTTAATGTTGGTGTTGCTGTTACCTGATACGTGTGAAATATCCTCTCTGACAGATTGTATTTTAAGATATCAATAAAGACAGCTTGTACTTACCATAAAACCTCATATCCCAGTCCCCAAATGGTAATAAGCTGAGTGTAAATAGCATAGAATTAACACTAACAGGCTCCCCTTAAGGCAACATATGAATGTTTGGCCTCTATGCAGTGATTAACTGAGAGAAATGGTGTATGACAGACATCAGTTCACTGCCCAGGACTGAGACAAAAAATGGGGAAAAACATGTGCCATCAAGGAAATCAATAGTCCTACAAAGAACATAGGGTCTCTTCTCCTTTTTGAAGACTGACAGGCTCTGAATATAAAGGCCACAGGATTGCAACCACAATAATGAAATAGCTAAACTGAGAAAAATGTTGAACAATTTTCCCAAAATAATTAGAATCTCTTGATGGAAACAATATGCAACGACACAATGTGGGACTTCTGACATTGATTGTGGCACCAGTGGAGTGAAATGATAATAGGTCTGTGATGCAGTGGCACAGATCGGCTCAGAAGGGACAGCAAGCATGGAGTGAGGGCACACTGGCAGTGAGGGAAGGAGACTGGAGGGAGGAGGAAGGGATGCAAGCATTTTCTGGGGATGCAAACACTGTGGCCACAAAGTCAGGGCAGAGCCAGTAGCACTGAGGCTTGGCTTCTGGCAAGATTTAGTATCTGTGGATGATGTGAGAAAAATTGGATGGCACAGTTGGTCATGGGTGACACTGTGTCACACCAGTGATTGGATCCCTTGGTCATCAGTGCATGGACCCAACTGGGACATTTTGGTCCCCTTGATGTCCTGGGGAAAGCAGAACCCAGATCACCTGTTCTTTTAGGTAGATTTATTAAAGAAATGAGCCAGGGCCAAGTGCCATTTTACCACATGCATTATTTGTCTTGTCTTTTGTAGAGAAAAGACTATTTTTATTTTGATTTTTGTTAATTAAGCTTTAGCAGTTTGAATTTTTCTCTGCATTTTAATCTGATGGTTAACTTCAAGGCCTGCTTGTTTAGTGGGTTTTGGGGAAGAAAGGGAGAGCTAAAGATGACTGATATTTATATCAGGAATGGAATATTGCTTATCTTAATTTTTAATGTACTCATTATTGTTCAGTAGGGAGCAGCTGCTGGTTTTCTTTTTATTTGATTGCCTTTTTAAATTCAGGAAAGGTATCTGAAGTTAGATTGGGCTTCACTTGACTATAAATCTGAAAAAAAAAAATAATCACAGGACAGAACAAAATACTAATTACAATGGCCATTTCATTAGTCATTCACAATTTAATAATCCATCATTAATTTTTCTATGTGGACCTTAAATCGAATGATGTGAATAAGAGATACGGTCTATGCAGATTTATTAACACAGGATCTGTAGTGAAAAAGAATGGAACATAAGGGTGGATGTCCTATTCTTGGCATCTGATAGCATGCCACTCCATCACATAAAATGGCTGAAAAATTATTCTAGGAATGGGCAGACTAAATCTTATTTACTTACTTATTTCTGAATCTGTGAGCATAGTAGAAATAGAAATGATGCTTTTTAAAAAAATAGACCAACCATAAAACATCAAAATTTTAGAATTATTATTACTATTATTGTTATTATTATTGTATTTTGTCACAGCCTTTAATTTTTAAAGTTTGATTTGTACTTTTAGTGTCTCTATGAATAGGATATGAATGCAATACATATGGGTTTTGAAAAAGCAAAATGTTAATTATGCTAAAGATTAAATGATGTCTGAACTGTGCACTCTTCGACTAATGTACATATTACTTACTGAGCAGTCGACTTACTAAATTCAGCAGGATGCTATGAAATTATGATATTCAAAGAAAATAAATTATAACAAACGAGTCACAGCAGTGGGACCTCATTCCCTTTCTAAAAGCTCTTTTTCCCCACATAGTTTATGAATATTTCAGATTCCCTTAGCAAAATTGGGATTTAACCTATAAATTAAGTTTGTTCATCTGAATTATGATATATTGACTGTATAGCTTGGGGAGGTGTCACGGTTTTAACCTGCTTGTCTTGATTTCTTCCCCATTCCTTCTCCCGGAGCGAGATACGGGGGGTGTTCCTCTGGTTGGGAGGTGGTGAGCAGCTGATGGCAGTGAAAGCGGAGCAGTGGAAGACCCGGTCCCTTCCTCTCCTTTCCCCCCCTCCCCCTCCCCATGTTCTACGGTCATGGCTCAGCGACAATGAGGCAACAATCTCAGCACTAGTCTGCATCCAACACAGCACCCACTGCGCGGGGATGTGTGTGTGTTTTCCCCTGTCACGGTGCGGGGGCGGGAGCCCCACTGCTGCCATCATCAGAGCAGGACCATGTGGTCCAGTCTGGGTGCTGCCATCTTGAAGTGATGCAAGAAGAAGGGGATGGATGGGCGGCTCAGCGCTGTTTCTTGTCGGACAGAATGGGCAATGCTGGGGGTGGGCACAAAGGGGGGTATTAAAACTGCAGCGTGGAGAAAGGCGCTTTCTCTTCCTTCCCAACAAACACGAGTGGAGAGGGTCTTCATACATCCTTGGAGGTCCCTGGCTGGCTTGTTCCCTCTGGATCTTCCTCCTGTGGATTACTTCTCCAGTGGCCCCTTTGCCATCCTGGGAAGGTGTCTTGACGTTCTCCAGCCCCAGTGAGGTCTTTTCCTGTGGAGTTCTTCTTTTGCAAATCCTTCCCGGCAGCATCTCCTTTTCCTCAGGGGTTGTTTGGGGTTGAGTGTATTGGGAGTATTGGAGGGGATTCCTGATTGAGCACAGGGTGGAGGTGCGTGTGCTTTCTCCCTGAAATGGGTGAGGGGGTGTATGGTATTGGGGGAATTCTTAATCGAGCATGGGATGGAGAGGGGTGTGGCTCTCAGTGGTGGGAGTGGGGTTTTTGTATTTGTATGGTGAGTGTGTGGGTGATTTCAGGAAGTCACAGGTTTGTGGGTGGTTGGTATTAAGATATAAATATATTTTTATTTATATATTTATATTTTTATAATTATTATTATTAATATATTTTTCTAGAATAAATCTTGTATTCACTTAATGAGCTTCTCTTCTGTTTGTTAAATAATTCTCCCTTGTCTCAAACTGAGACAGGAGGTATGTTTGCATTTGCAGATCCAAACTCTGGAACTCTCCCTCTCCTCACCAAGCCATTTCTGTCTTTCAGCTATACCTGTTTATACCCAGTCATATGTAGCTATGTACGCATATATGTAATTCATGCATATGTTCATGCTGGTCTTTGAAACATAAAGGAAAAAGCTTATAGCTAATGCAGGTTAAAAAACCAAAACAGTGAAGATCAAAAGAAACAGAATGAGTGCTTGAAGAGAGGAAAAAATCTGACTGGTGGCAGGAGGAGTAAAATTGGGAAAATGCTGGAAATGTGCTGCCTGGAAGAGTCAAGATGGTGGCTGAAAGTCTATGCAGTGAGTGGATTGTGACACATACCTCTTCAGCGTCAGAGGAGGAGAGGGGATGAACAAAAAGCCTTTTATTCCAATAACTATTCCCATCTGCCTTTCTAAAGACACAGTCAGAAATGCTTTTTAAAACCAGGTTCATATTTTTAGCATTTCTGTAGATGAGATACCTAATAATACATCTTGATTTATAAGACAATAACTGAGGAGAAAATTAAGTCAGGTAAAATAAGCTTAAAGGATTTTCTTTTCTGGCAACATAATCTGGCAATACAGCAAGGTGTTCCCAACAGGGGCTAGCACATGAAGATAAATTTATGGGGCAACATACTTTTTCTTTTCTCCTTGGAGTATTTAAAAACTTTGACTTAAGCAGATAAGATTTTCGAGGTAATAATGACAGACCTAAAACTAAGAGTTAAGTGCATTCCTGCAGCTTACCTCATTTTTGTGCAGAGTGGTACTCATCCATGACTTCACACTTAAGCTGATGCTTGGTCATCAGCAAACACTCTGAAGGGCTTTGGGATGATAAAGCTGGCATATTCTATTACCTGCATCTCTCACATAACTAGTTGCTTGATTTCCCTAAGCATAAAATGATGTGAATGCAAACATGTTGAGTTTAATTTGTCTTTATATATTTTATGCTTATTGTTCTAGAGAACATTTTCTTCATGGTGATCAATACCAGCAAAAGGGTGGAGTCTGTCCCTCACTAATGAGAGCATACATCTCTGGACAAAACCCTGTGTACTGATTTTGGACAGGGTAAAGTTAATTTTCTACACAGTGGCTAGTATAGAGCTATGCTCTGGGTTTGTGCTGAACACAGGGTTGACAAAACAGAGATGTTTTTGTTATTGCTGAGCAGGGCTTATACAGAACCAAGGCCTTTTATGTTTCTTGTACTGCCACACTGGCAAGGAGGTTGGGGGTGCATGGGAGATTGGGAGGAGACACAGCCAGGACAGGTGATCTAAACTGACCAAAGTGATATTCTATATCATATGACACCATAATATATAAAGTGGGGGGAAGAAAGAAGAAAGTGGGGAATGTTTGGAGCAATGGCATTTTTCTTCCCAAATTATACTTAGTCAGACCCTGCTTTCCTAGAGACGGCTGAGCACCTGTCTGTCCATGTGAAGCAGTGAATTCATTCCTTGTTTTGCTTTGTTTGTGTGTGTGGCCTTTGATTTCGCTATTAAACTGTCTTCAGCTCAGCCCACAAGTTTTCCAGCTATTGTCCTTTTGATTTTCTCTTTGATTCTGTTGGTGGGGGAATGAGCAGGCAGGTCTATGGGGCTTGGTTGTTGACTGAGGTTAAAACATGACACCCTGGCAGAACCATCACACCCAGATATTTCTTGTCTCCAGGATGTTCTCTTTGGACAGCTTTTTTAAAATATTGAAAATACATACATCTACTTCTAATAATAATTATCATATTAAAAATAATCAGTATTTCATAATGATGGAAATTGCAAAATATTCCAATGAATTGGCTTAAAATAGGCTATCAAAAATATAAAGTGAAATCATCCATAATGAGAAGACATCATCCATTATAACAAGGCACCAGCCTCAGAGACCTTTGCTCTGCTGTGTTTTATTGAGGGTTGCTTACTGAGTCTCAACCTTTTTACTGAAACAAGTAAGTGTTAGAAACAAATCCTTGGCAGAAGTTTGTTTTTCCATAAACCAGTTTCTATACTAAAAGTGGCCTTTACAAAATAATGGTATTCACATAACCACAATTTTTGATGCACAGAAACAGTCAATAAAGTGTTGATCATTATTTCAGTGATTCCTGGGTGCTAGATTTAATGTAAATATTAATCTTTTTAACTAAAAATAATAATCTTCAAATCTGTTAGAGAGAAACAATAACTATTACCATATCTTAGTCTTTTTTTAAATTGAATTACCAAGACAGTAGCCATATTGATGAAGAGAGAAAACTGTTAAGCCTGTTGAATATGAAGCAAAAAGAACTCTTAGGCATTTATAAAATAATTTTTCTCCTTATCATAGCATGAACTCACTGTTTTCTCCTAAGGAAAGTGCTGGGAGCCAACTGAATTATGAATTGCATGCCCAAGTATTACTTCAAGGGGCTAGTTTTATTTCATGTTTCAAAACACCTACTGAAGACTTTATGTAATTTTATTCGCATGTTAGTGTCATAGTTTAATGAAATAAATTAGACTAATTAATTATGTCCCTAGAAAAAAAAATCACAAAGGCAATCATCAAGATTATGAAGTGTTGAACTTTTCCTTCCAAATGTCACTTCCAAATTACTTAATGCCTATTCATCAATTTGCCTTGTTTGCTAATTTCTCCTAGCCCATTAAAACAAAAAAATTTTGTTGTTTTTTCACACTGTTTTTAACATTAAAACACAGAGAGGTCTTTTTAAATTTTAAATTTGAAGAGTTCACTACCCATATACAAACATTTTTTTTCCTAAATAAAAAACTCCAGGAATTCTACATTTATTGTAATGTTCAGCCCAAGGTAACACTTTATCTTACTTTAGTTCTCCACTATAATTCAATATTTGCAACAAATTCCACAGTAAGTTCTCTTACCACGCTAAAATGCTGTCATTTACTGTTTGAGATTTCTAGTGCCACTGCTTCTTGCTCCTTTGTTTGTTTTTTGGTGGGGTTTGTATGTCTATAGATCTTGCACAATGAAGGGTATCTCTTCTACAGCACCTCCATCTTGAAAAATTATAATGTGATCCCATTTGAGCGGTCTTGGGAAATACAGCACAGTGGAAGGCTCTGGTAGGTGCAAGTGAGCACAAAAGTCTTTGAAACATAATTTCCAGGAGGTACTGATGAACAGACCTCTGCAGTTTTAGCTTTGAGACAACCACAAAGCAATTTCATGAAAAATTTTATAGATTTAGGGAAAAGGAGGGTTGTAAATTAACCCACCCAAACCCTATTCTTCAGTCTGAAGAACTTTTCAGTTGAAGGAATTCCAAAATCTAATTATACCAAAGTCTGGATGATATATTATGTAGACAGACATAGACCACAAATGGATATCAATAATTATAGATTATATATAAATTATAGATAAAGGTAAATTATACATACAAGATTCCCAAGCATCTCTGGTGTGCATATCCCCACCTATAGATTTCTATTCCTTTTCTCCCAGGTGAATTTTTCCAGCCAAATGCACAGATATCAGGTGTTCTCAGGTCTGTTGATCCAGCAAATCTTTTTACTGCATGTGTAGATGACAGAAAAGCTGGCTTTGAGAAGGGCAGACTGAAAGATGTTTTGATGACAAAAACCAACAAAAGGCTTTGATGAAAGCAGGAAGAAAAGAGATGAGGGACAAAGTAGCTGGATCCTTCATTTCTCCAAGGAACTCAGTTATGTAGTGAGCCTGTGCGTGAAGTGTTCAGCTTCAGTTTTCAGCTGTGGCGTCCTGATCATATTGCTGAAACCTTTTCCTCTGTGTCTTCCTCTGCTATGCCCTCTACAATCTTTCTTCTCCATGTCCATCCCTATTTCATCAGTGTCAGACCCACTTGCTTTCAGAAAGTAGGTCCTAGGGATAGATGTGCATTAAAGCCTGTCATCCTCATGTTGTCCTGTGAAGGATGTAGCAGATGTACTGAAGAAAACAAACACTTTATGTAGAGATGCACACCCATATAGACAGACCTATGTATGCACTAGGGTTTCATGAATGACATCTAGCTCCAAAATGTTGATTCTTGAACTTCCTTCTGAATCCTAACCAAACCGGGGACAAGCACTATCGTCCCCACCATCCACTGACACAAAGGTTAAATTACATTCTTCTTTTTAGGATTTGCTGTGGGGTGTCTTAGAGATATCCCTGCTAATGCCCAGGCTTGTGAGTGGCCTCCCTTGGAGCACTGCAATACTGTGTTGGACCATCCCCTGTATCACACTATACTGAGGAATTAGATGCCACAGGGGACTATGTTCACACCATATGTCAAGCTTAAGTCAGTAATGCACCCCTTTTCCTCTGTTAGTTCTTTCTATAGAAGGAAACTTTTGTAACCAGGCCAGAGAGGGACTGAAGTGCCCTGCAATTCAATTATATGACTGGCATGGCATTCGTTGACAGGTTCAGCTATGCACAGTCACAAAGCACTCTGGAGACACTTTCCCTAAAACTATCAGTGCATAGGAAAAACTTGTTTCACTGCAGCAATGGACACAGCACAATAAGAGGAATCATGCTGAGAAGAGAACATCTCTGTCCATAACTGCCTGTGGAGTATGTTCTGTACAGAAATAGAAATAAAATATACAGGGGACTGCAATACGGTGTGCTTTGTGTTTCAATTTTTAAGTGTAATATAGTTTCTAAAAATTGACAGTTATGGGGATATGTCTGCTGTCTGTATATATACAAGGAGGACAGAAAGAAAAAGACAGCAGACTTTGTATAGGAGGTTGACAGCTCATTTAGCTGGAACTAAATGGAACTCATAAAGCAAAATACGTTAGAAGCAAACACTTGAAAGTTATATATATTATGCATGTTTATACATAGACTTTTTCTTGATCTACTGGGACAGATTTAAGACTATGTTTAATTCTTAAAATGTACCACAGGTGTTTTAAGTGCAGATCTTTACACAGACTTAAGTGTTGTATCCTACAATGCTTTTAAATGAGCTGCCAGGTACTTTAAATTTTAAATGCTACCCTTGATAAAAACAGTTCCTTATTGTAGTGTCAGGAAGGGTTAAATTGCCACTAGATTATCCTACAATTCAGATCACTGAATTGTTTAGATCTTGCATTTATGTTTTTGCTTTATTGATTTTTCACATTGTTGCCACTAGAGCTTGCTACAATGCAATCAGACAGACTTTAATATATTCATTTCAAGTCACCAAGCAATGTAGATATCCAATTGTCAACCCTCCACTTTGTAATCCCCAAATTAAAAGAATTTTAATGTGTAGGGAAGGTAAATTTCGAAGTGGCTAACAGATAATTATATAGGGCTATTGTTAGGTGTTTCTCGGTATTTGCTTTGGGAATCCTATTAGTCTGGACTTATGAGACAAGCTGAGAGAGACTTAGAACCATATTCCATCCTATTATGTCATTCTGTCAAAATCCAATTATTCAATGAAATAAGGCATTTTTGGCTGGGCTTTAATTTTAAAAGAGCAGGGACAAAATTTCTACAATGGCAAAATAAATAATTTCAGCATTTTAATGAAAGATTTTCAGTTTTTCCTTGGTAAAACTGTTTTCATTTTAAAAACCTGTTTATGTTTTTATGTTGAACAGCAAAATAAAATTGTTTTAATTACTGGAAAACCCAATCTTTTTCTGTCCCACTTCTCCTGGAATTCTTTTTTTTTTTTTTCAGATATAAATTTAAAAAGTTCAGTTTCCTTTCTAACTTGAAGTAAGACATATTTCAATGAATTATTGCAAACTGAAGTACTCTATCATTCACACAGCTCTTCCTGTGATAAAATTTCTTAAGTCATTAAATTAGAGTGGGCAAAAAATAAGATTATTTTCTCATCAAAACTGAAGATTTACATTTCAAATCTCAATGCAATGGTGTCTTAAAGTTACACACTACTTCAGTTTGGAAGAAAAAACATAGGAGAAATCAAGGAGATTATTATAACAGTCTCCTACGAATGCATTGTATTTGTGCGTACTCCATCTTTCATTGATTTTTTCACTCTGATTTTCAGTTGTCAAAACTATGGATCCTTCAGTCAGATGATTATTTCAGTAATACAGCCTAACTAGTAAAGCTAATACAGTTCTTTCTCACTTTTCTCCCTCGTAGATGTGAAATCACACACCCAGCACACATCCATTTAAATGGCTTTTGCAGTCATCATGAGATTCCATAGTGGCTCAAGCAGGGGTCATGGCAGCAGGGCCTTCCCCAAGCAGTACAGAATTACACTCATCTTCATTGCATGGTCCTTCAAAATTTCTTCCATGCTCTGGTGTCCCCAAGAACTTTTTTTTTCAATCTTAATATTTCAGTCTTAATATGTTCTTACTATTGAAAAGTTCCATCAAAAGCAATTAAATCTTTTTTTTTATCTCCTTAGATTCTGCTAGATCTTGGATGACTTTCTTTTCAATTAAGAGCTTTTGCTCTCAGAAAATAACCTGTTTTATTCTTTTAATATGGTTAGTTCTGTCTTTCTACACGCTTTTTTTTCTGCTTTTCT
Source organism: Serilophus lunatus (assembly GCA_013399895.1). NCBI lineage: Eukaryota > Metazoa > Chordata > Aves > Passeriformes > Eurylaimidae > Serilophus > Serilophus lunatus. The sequence goes on along the minus strand of VXBA01003490.1, from coordinate 23,336 downwards.
TCCTTTTCTGGTCATTGACTATTGTGTGATATTGACTTGAGGGTCTACTAATATAAAGGGTTTATTTTTGTTCTTCTGATCCTTAGTTGAGATGATAATGTAAAATAGACCAAATAGCCCATACAGTACTCCACAGAAAACACAGTTAATTATCCTTCAGTACTTTGGCTATTTAATGAATTTGCTTGTATTACTTTACAGCTCTGTTTCAACAGGAACATAATTTACCTCACGAGTGTTAGTTGGATGGATGTATTTTTCCACAGGAACAGGAAGGAAAACATTTACCTCCAAAATCCAGAATCCTGTTGGCTCTTTTAATGCTTATGCTTGGAAGTCCTTTCCATTCTGGATATCGCCTTCATATATATCTTAAAGCACTGTAAAAAGTGTGACATTAGATGCATACATCAGCAATGCAGTAATATTTTTTTACACTCATCAGAGCCAAAATGACACAATGTTACTTTTTTCCTCTTTTTCAAGCATCTTCCAAATCAGTTACTGTGTGCTATTTGTGATCCAGCAAAGATGTACAGAAAAAGAGACACCAACGAGAGTTGTCAATTACTCTATTTAGCATACCTTAAAAATAACTGTTCTTGTTTTTATGATTTGTAGGCTCATAAAAGGAAATAGGCCTAGAAAAACACGATACATGAGTGAAAAAATCTCTTTCCTTATTCAGACAATGTACAACAAAGAGAATTCTGGACTGTATTTACAAAACTTTTTCAATTAGATCATACAAAATAGTCCACAGTCCTCAAGAATATGTCATCCTAATTGTACATGCTAGGCTGAACACAGTCAGATCTAAATGGATCATCTCATATGATTTATTTTACCATACTTACTGTGTAGGATAACATGTGACAGTACACTAGCAAGTGGGTTGGGGTTCAGACAGATGCTCTTTACAATGCAGAAACCCATTTTTATTTAGTCCTATGGAAATGAAAGACAACTTAGAGAGGGGACCATTGAATTTTAGAGTACTGGGCATTAAATGAAAGGCTCAACAAAATATTTTTACTGAGACTGTAATGGATTAATCTATTGATTTTTACTTCGATCACTAAAAATCAATGGCACCACTGCTCTGTGTTTTCTGTATGCACATTCTGACCATATCTAATTTTGGTCATTTCAGTAATGCAGAAAGTTCTTTTATGTGATCTTTCAGTATTTTTGAGATTCAACTTGCATTTTGGGGGAGCTTATAATGAATTATATGTTGTAGAATGTTGTCAAAGGAAATGGACTACAATACAACTATGTCACATGACAGGATCTTTCTTGCTTCCTCTGTTTTCACTCTTTACTGAAAGAAGTCTTCCCCAGAGGAGAGTTAACACTATACTCTCTGACCTTCACAGAGCATTTTTCTCACTTTCTATTTCAGTGTGCCATCTGTAGAACTAATTTTGGTTATGCAAGGGTGTTCCACTAGGATTATTCTGGACCTCTACTTCATGGTATAGGGTGCAATATGATCTGCAAAAAAACAGGCCATGGCTGATTCATACAATTTCATTTGCATGTGGAACCGAACTGTTTGGTGACAGATGAGAGCTATATTTAAATTGTGATATTTCAATGTCTTATCATGATTTCTTTTTTCATTTCTAGTTTGTTTTTTGTTTGTTTCAAAGTATTCTTGCTTAGAAATACATAGGTATTAAGAAGTTATATTTGGTTTAATATTTCATAATGAAATAGTTAAATTGATCCACTGTAACTTCTGTCTTTGATTTTTTGTTGCTATGCAACATGAATTCTTCTTAAAATTTCAAAAGTTCCATTTATTCTGAAAACTACTTTCATATCAGTTCCAGCTCCAAATGTATGCTGTAGACATCAACTATAATTTCTGTATATTTTCTGATATTTCAGAATTATTTTCTTATTTTAAAATTTAATAATAAAACAATATGAACTCCTTTCCCCCCATTATTTCCTGTTTCATTTTATGAAAACCAAGCTCGTTGTTTTCCCCTAAAGTTCTTTCATGTTGGTATCTTCTCTTTAGTCTATCCTATGACTATTTCTATCTACAGGCTCCTTCACCTCTTTCTTCATAGTTGTGAGCCTGGTAATGAACTACCAAATTTATTCCCCTCCTCTAATGGTGTAGGGTAAATATAGAGAGAATTCTGATATTTTGGGGCAACCTTCACTACATTGGTTGTTCCCATATTGCTTCTTTTACTTCTAGTAACTGAGAAAACCATGCAATTTTCCTTAGAACTTAAAGGAAGATAATAACAGTAGGATAAGTTTTCATCTTGGTGTTCAGTATGAATGACATGAAATTGCCCTGTCTTGGAAGCAAGGGAGTGTTTTAATTCATTCCACATATTTTACTTCTGGAAAAGAGTAAGTCATTGCAGACTTTTGACAATGCAGCTCAGTACTCCTTATTAAAGGACTTACTATTTTTTGTCCATGTCCTTTTTTTTTTTTTTAATTTTTACCCTGGGGAATAGGAAGTTCCTGAAAGGGAAGAACAGCTTTAATTCACGCGAAACAAATACAAGGATATCTGCAAACTTTCCCAACACTGCTTCACTGTGCTGTTTTCTGTCCTTACAGAATTTCTGTTCTAATTGCATCTAATTTTGGCATAATATTTTGCAGTATTAAGACATAGCGTGAGACACATGCATGTTCTGTTGTCTTATTGATCTCCATCTTCTACATTTCCTACCATAATGTCTTTTGGCTACAGAACAGTCTCACAGATTCAGAATAAAAATGATCATCCTCAACCCTGATAAGCATGGGTATAGCAGCATGATTTTTGATATTACTTTGATTTTTGTAGGATAAAAGTCCAATACCTTTTAATGCAAAATGCACTGAACACATGATGGGGTATAAAAAATGTGAGGAAAACATTCCATGTTGACATAGGCCATTGTGCTGGTTTTGTCTGGGATTGAGTTAATTTTCTTCTCAGTGACTACTATGGGATTATGTTCTGGATTTGTGCTGAACACAGGGTTGATCATGCAGAGGTTTGTTTTTTTTATTGCTGAGCAGTCCCTAGAGCCAAGGCCTTTTCCGCTTTTTACACTGCCATGCTGGCAAGATTTTGGGGATGCGTTGGGAGAAGACAGGTGGCCCAAACTGACGAAAGGGATATTCCATATCATATGACATTATGCTTAGTATATAAAACCGTAGAGAAGAAGGAGAAAGGGTGACGTGTGGAGTTACGGTGTTTGTCTTCCCAAGTAAGTGTAATGTGTAATGGGGCTCTGCTGTCCTGGAGATGACTGAACACCTACCTGTCAATTGGAGGAAGTGAATAAATTCCTTGCTTTGTTTTGTTTGAGTGCATGGCTTTTGCTTTCCATGTCATTATCTCAAACCATGAGTTTTCTGGCTTTTATCCTTCTGATTCTCTCCATGATCCTACTCTGGGAGGTGGAGTGAGTGGGCAGCTCTGTGGGGCTTCGCTGCTGGCTGGGGCTAAACCATGACAACCATCCTCACATCACCTTGTACAGCTTGTAGTCTTCTTTTTCCACTTTTACAGGGTATAAAGTATGCAATGAATTTGGGGTTTGTAAAGCTGACTCAGCTCCCACAAATTGTTCTAAAAAAAAAAATGTTTAAAGAATGTGAGGTAGACAAAGAGAAAAAATAGGAGCAGGGAAAGGGCATAAGCACCCTTATAAACTGGTGACTTTTAGGATGTTTGCAATATTGTTGCTGAAAAATACTTCGAAATATAGATAAGGTATTGTAGATTTCTACATAAATCACCAAAACTTTAATCATATATTCTCTATGCTATCCCAATTTATGTCTCAAAAGGGCTGCTGCTGAACACAGTGTGAGTGTAAAGTTCCCAATTGTCTAGTTTTGGATGTGTTTTCTTAAGTATTTGAAACTTTGCATTTTCTAGAAGAATGTTGCAATATTTTAGAACATGCTTTGATACAGCGATATTGGGGCAACTTCTCCAACTGTTGCAACTTCTTTGCTGCCTTCCCAGGGCGCATCTGGAGAGTCATCCTTCTTGGTGATGGAGATGCTGCAGTTTGAAGGAGCCACACCTTTCCTGCTGCCATCTCATGATCCTATTCCTTCTTCTGCTACCTGGGACCTGGCTGAGTGTTTTATACTGCATGCTAATTATGCTTGACTATACATAGGTTAATTTCCCTTGTTTCTCTGGCTTTTCTTGTGCCTTTATTTATACTTTGTAATCTGCGCATGAGGCATCCCCTCACTGTGTATGTAACAAAAAAATCATTCACTTCCAAACTGATTGTGGAAAAACTTATTTCACTCAAAATTACAAAGCTGATCTCTCTGACTCTCTGCTGTCTCTGCATCGGAAGATAAAGCAGAATATCATCTGCTCTTAGATTTGCATGTGCTTCCCAGCAATTTGCATTGAAGTGGACAATATTAGACTGTATGTTTGGTAAAGCAGGGCTTTTGTTTTCCTACTGGTTTTGAACATGGTGGTAGGAGATCGTACGTAGCTGAAGTTGCAGACTTCTTAATTCTCTGGCTGAAGTTTCAGGTTGTTTCTTTTCTCCTACGGTTTTTTGGTAGAGGATTGAGAAGCAGAATCTTGAGACTATACAGGCAGACACAATCAGGGTACAGTAATAAGAAAGTGCACTGCAAGCCAGAATCCTAAATCAGGAATGGAGTGCAATATTCTGACCCAGAACAATTAGGATAGCTCAATATGACGGGAGTTATATTTTAAATAATATTTTGGTGGTAATACGCTCCCACAGAAGATACTATTTTTTTTTTACTCCTACTTGAAAGAAGAAAAATTACAGTATTAGTCAGAGTCTAGAGACTATTATATTCAAAGCTGCTTTTTGTTAGGGGAAGGCAAAGACTTGTGAATGATTTTTGATTAACCTCATTTATAATTTTTGCATTCGATGCCACTGATGCAAAAGAAGCAGCTTTGAATCCTTAGCATGACACACAAATCTTGCAAATCAGAAAATAAAACCAGACAAAAGGAATGTACCACTGAAAAAAGAGGAAAAGCAATATTACTGGTGTCACATAGAGAAAGGGATTGAGAAGCCACACACATTTTTCCATCACTGACTAGGCCATGCAGTTTCTGCTAAAAGGATGCATTTTATCAGCACAAAACACTAGTGCACCACAGAGAAAGCAGTACCTGGCCAGAGTGTATTTTACATGAAAATTATAGGAAAAGATCTGTGATTAAGATGAACTTGTATTATCAACTATACTAGGGACTGGATTGCTTGAATTAAGCTGCAGTCCATGACAGCTGTCAATTCTTTTACTTTCTGGAGGCTGTGCAGATCAGACAAAGGTTTTCCCAGAAAGTATCCTGGAAAACAGGTACTGATCCTAGTTATGAAGTGTGAGCTTATTCCAAAGCTACTCTGGTCAATCCATTGAGCCCCTAAGACATTAAATGTTCAAAGACACGGGTTGTAGTTCCTGACCAATTCCAGTAAATGGAATAAGCCATCAAAGGAAGCTCTGGACTCATGGAACAAAGACTTCTGAGCTGTCCCTTGATGAAAAGGCAGGTCAAGGGTTTCACATGAGATTGTCATACATCAATTTACCCTGCGGATTTGTCCTAGTTTCATCCAGGATAGAGTTAGTTTTCTTCTTAGTAGCTGCTATAGTGTTGTGTTTAGGAATTACTACAAGAATTATGTTAATAACAGACTGATGGTTTACTTGTTGCTAAATAGTGCTTAATTAAGTCAAGGACTCCTCAGTTTCCCATGCTCTGCCAGTGAGGAGCTGCACAAGAAGCTGGGGGGTTACCTAGCCAGGACAGCTCACCTGAACCAGCCAAAGGGATATGCCATGTCATAGAATGTCATGCTCAGTGTAGAAACTGGATGAGTTAACTAGAAGCCTCTAGTTGCTGCTTGGGGATGAGCTGGGTATTAAGTGATCATATTGTGTATCATTTGTTTCACTTGAGTTTTATTCACCTCTCTCCCTTCTTCATTACAATTATTATTATTGCTATCATAGTTTTATTTTTTATTTCTTTTCTTTTATTTTTTATTTCTTTTATTTTATATTTTATTTTATTTTAATCATTAAACTGTTCTGACCTCAACCCATGAGTTTTACTTTTTTGCCAATTTTCCTTCCCACCAGGGGGGTGAAGAGGGAAGTGAATGAGTGTGTGCCTGGTATTTACTTGCTAGCTGACATTAAACCATGGCAGGATTATACAGTGCTATGTGGTTTTTCCAGCAAAAGTATGGAGACTGCCTAGCAGCACTGGAAAGTGTAATGGAACCATTTTTTGCCTGGAGCAGTTCAGGCCATATCATATGGATTGACCTCAATCTCTCTGGAACAAAGATCTTTGCACTTCACTGTCTTTCCAGTATGTCAGGGAGCATGATAGCCCACTAATACAGTCACTTGAAAAGCAGCTATCTCATTCCTACTGTAGGCAATTAGCTGGGAAAGGTGACATGGAAGGACAAGATGCAATAACTTTAATGAATACTTTCTCATGGAGAAAGGTTCTTAGGCCAGAAGTGATCATTATGGTAATCTATTCTGAACTTCTGTAAAGCACATGACACAGAATTTCATTCGGAGCATCCTACAGTAAGGCTGATACTTAACAACAGCTTCAACGAAATGTCAAAATTTAGATTTCCTTAAGGATATTCAACCCTCTAAGTTCTGAATAAGCACATATAAGATCCTCAAAGTATGCTGTTATATTTTAGTAACAGATTTTCATTTTATGTTCTAATTGAAGCTGGCATATGCTGCTGGCATTTTGAATAGCATTTCCTTCCATATTGTTCAAGTCTGGCATAGGAAAATGCCATTCTCTTCCTTCTCATTTCCATCTGATTTTAGATTTTTTTTTCTTCAACTGATAATAAATAATGTGCATATATTTAATATTTAAAATTAATGTGAATTCTGTCCTGAGCAGATGCAGGAAATAGTTAACTATTCTCAGTAGTCAAGTCAGTACTCACCTGTGTGAGGTCCAGAAGAAAGCAGGGGTGGGCATTCATATTTCTGACAGGGTGTTAGCATACCATGTTAACATAAAGTCTGGACAAAATGAAAATATAATTCATGTTATTTCCATGTTTTTTATGATACTGACTTTTAAAAATACAAGTTTCACTGATAACTCTTGTTTCAGTTCAAGTGACTTGTATTACATCTCTCATTGGACAAATAAGATTCTCTGTCATGGTTTGGATCTTTCCGTTCCCTGAGTCATGACTGCCTTCAATCTCTGAAAGAATTGTTTTGAATTGAAATTGACACTGAAGTCATTTGTCTTTACAAATATAAAAGTCCCTTTCTCCCTATTACATAAAGTATCTGACCAGAGAGCATTTGCTATTTGGGTTTTGTGGGTAGGATATCAAATATGTGCAGTTAATTGGCTTCTTTTGTAAAAAGAAGGCTATTTAATCGTAAAGGCAAAAGGCTTTTGTTCTCTTCAGAGAGCATGTCGTGTTAAATGAAGCAGCTCTTTCCCTTACCACATCATACCAGTTTAAGATGTGTCTTTCCTTATTAATAGAATAGTAATTAAGGTGAAAAATTTTGAATTTTAGAATTATCTAAGATACAATAATACTGTACTGCATTATACAACGTTTGTTCTCTGTTACATACGTCATTCTCATCTGGACATTTACTATGACTTGCCTTTCCTCACATCTCTACCTACACTACAGTTTACTTTCTGTTAACCTCTCTGTTCTTCCTACCAGACTGATCCTAAATCTATCCACATAAGTAGATACATTCTGTTGATTCATAGGACTCAATTGCCCTTTCAACCTCTAACCTTGTTTTTTTTTTCCTGCCTTGTCAACCTTGAACATCTTCCTTCTTCACACTGACTTTATGACCTTATGGTCTTTTAAATTCATCTCTTTAAATACAATATTGGTTTTTTTCTGCTGTGCAGTTTAACTTTTTGGTTTCTTCCAAAAACTTAATATCCAGTTTTCATTGGCTAAATTCTTGTAAAAATATTTTTTTTGTTTTACACTTTTTTTGTGTTTAAACATTTTATTTACATTGTAGGATGAACTAGACTCTCAGAAGAGGTGTGTAAACATTTACTCCTCAGAAAACCGTGAACCTAAAGAGTACAACTTCATGTTCAGAAATCCTAAGCCATCTGCAACTTACTCTGCTGTCAGTGATAGTACTGGGTTTCAGATATTGGTTTTTGGTATTTACACATTGAAGACAAGATTTGTCTCACTGACTTTTGACTAAACATCATCTGTCTAGATTAAGCCAGTCATCTAACCTTCATCTGTCGTCATTAAAGACAGAAGATGACTATTTCATCCTAAAATTTATGGCAACTGAAGGAAATTGTATCTTCTTTCCCCTAATGAAGGAAAAGTCTAATCAGAAAACATGGGTGTTCAGGTGAAATGAGCTGTTTACTTGCTAGTTAGCAAACTAGGTGAAAAGAATTCAATTGTTGGAAAAAAAAAAAAAAGGAAACATTTCACTTAATTATAATGATATTAATTTAGGCTGATTCGAACATTTTGTTTTGTCTTTTTCAGAATTTTTTCTAGTCTACCAGAGTGTATCCAAATCAATATTAATGTTAGTACTTCGGCTACCATTTATCGCCTTCTCCATGCAAAACAAATATTCTTACTAGATGAATAGAACCGTTTCATAACTTGAACATTTTTTTATTCTCCACGAATCTTACACCCAATCAGTAATCCAAGTAAAAGCAGATCTTCATAGAAAAACAATTATCCTTAGCATCCCCTCTGTCTCATCCAAGAGTTCAATAGCATACTTTTCTATAGATTGAGCATTCTTGAATATTCATAAACAAATCCTGTGTGTAAAAATCCATGACAGACCTTGTGAAACAGAGTGTGTACATGAAAGTGGGCCCAGTTTATTTCATATGGCAGACTTATTGATATCCTGTTCAACATACATGGTTTTGTCAATCTTTGAATAAGCAGAACATCCATAGGTTTTTCTGTTATACATTACTGAAAAATAATTTAAGAACAAAAATCCCTTTAATATTTATGTAATAAGAGTGAGTATATGGCATGTTATTTGAACTGTTAGTGAAATCTGATTTTTAAGGGTAAAATTGAAGGATGCTCTGTATTGTTTTCCACATGTATTCCTTGTAGAATTGCAACTTTCATGCTGAGAAGGCTGCATTTAAAATGCATGAGAGAGAGCTGTAATACCTTCCATACTATAGGTAATCCTGATAAACAGGCTTTTCACCCTGTGAGATACATGGATAAACAGAATAAGAAGCTGAAGTGATAGCTCTGGATCATAATGGCTTCTTTTTACCTAAAAAATCCTAATTACAATATAACTTCATAAGTTATATTACTTTATAAACTTCCTAAATTGATAATGGAATTATGACAAAAAACCCTAAAATTAAAAGGGAGTTAGTACACTCAGAGGTACAATGCAAAAGATAAACCATTGCAGTGGTTTAACCCGGGCTGGATGCCAGGGGCCCACCACAGCCACTCTCACACTCCCCCTCGCCCAGCAACAGAGGAGGGAGAATATAACGAGAGGTTTGGCTAGTTGAGATAAGGACTATAACAGATTCTTTGCTAATCACCATCACAGGCAAAACAAGACTCCATGTGGAAATAAGAGTTAAATTTATTACTAACAAGATCAGAGCTTAAGAGTGAGAGACAATAAGAGACACTTTTCCCCCCCACTCCCTCCTTCTTACGTCCAACTTCCTCTCCCACAGTCGTCCAGAGAAAAGGCGAGATGGAGGAGCGAGGTTGTAACGGTCAGCTGCTGTTTTCAGCCGCTGCTTGGGGAGAAGAGTCCTTCCAGCCGCATTCCATGGGGTCCATCCCTCACAGGATACAGTTCCTCTCACAAACTGCTCCGGCGAGAGTCCATCCCATGGGCAGCAGCCCTTCACCCACAGCTGCCACATGGCTCACATTCCACAGGGTGCAGTCCCTCAGGCACAGGCTGCTCCAGCGTGGGCCCCACAGGCCACGAGTCCTAACAGAAGAATCCTACTCCAATGTGGGCTCCTCTCCCCACAGGCTACAGTCCCCTGCCAGGACCCGGCTCCACCTTGGGTCTCCCACGGGCTACAGCCTTCACCAGCATCCACCTGCTCCGGCGTGGCTCCTCCACGGGCTACAGGTGGATCTCTGCACTCCTGTGGTCCTCCATGGGCTGCAGGGGCACAGCTGCTTCCCCATGAGCTTCCCCATGGGCTGCAGCTGGATCTCAGCTCTGGTGCCAGGAGCATCTCCTCCCCCTCCTTCTGCACTGACCTTGGTGTCTGCATTGTTGTTCACAGGCTCTCACCCTGCTCCTCTCTGGCAGCCATCTTCATCAAACTAACTTTTTTTCTTTCCTTCTTAAATATGTTATCACAGAGGCGTTCCTTCAGCTGCTGATTGGCCTGGCCTTGGTCAGCAGTGGGCCCAGCCTGGAGCCGGCTGGCATTGGCTCTGCTGGACATGGGGAAACTTCCAGCAGCTTCTCGAAGAAGCCTCCTCCTCAGCCCCCCAGCTGCTACCAAAACCTGGCCACAGAGAAATCAATACAACCATCTTTAAAGATTCTCAGTAATTTAAGTAGAGAAGCTGGCATTTAACTCTTTGACTGGTAGAAATAATCGGGAGAAATTTGTGCTTCTATTCACCTTGGCTAGGAGTATTTAATATTTACAAGCTGTGTGTCCAGAGGCAGAGATACTGGGATGATTAAAATGCTTCAGCCCCTTCATTAACAATGACTAATGCATCACATACCCTAGTATACACAGGGGAGATAAAACAATGCCTGTGTCCCAGTGCCCCAGTGCCCATTAAGGTTTCAATGGCAAAGTTTGACGGAGTCCCACCACTCCCTGCAGCTCAGCACTGACCTGAGTTCCTATGCTGTGCAAGCAAGTTGTGCTCAAAGTTGCTCTTGGACAGTCAGACTCAGGGGCCAGAAGTGCAGTTGACAAGATAATGGTTGCCTGTCTTTAACATCTCAGTCTGTAAACATCAAAAAATGCATGGAAAAGTAAATAAACTCTCTCTTTTATCCAACTCTGTGTGGCTCTATTGATGCAGCTGAAGTAACTGGGGGGAATAAGAATGCTAAATAACTGGGGTTTCTGTTTACTGTATCCAAGAAAGACTAAAACACATCTGGAAGGAATAACTTTCTCTGAGGAAAAAAATAGTCCATGTATAGAGCCATCATGGGCTGTTTTGTCTTGGTCTGAAACAGTATGAATTCTGGGACTGGATTTTTGAAGTTTCACAAGTTTTACAAATCTGTCTATGACAGAAAATACTTCAGTTAAAAAAATGTCGGATGTGATAGCAAATGCTGTGTGATACTCAGTGGAACACCTATTTTGGCCAATAGCCTCAACTTTGAAGATTAAATGATGCTGATCACCTCTCCAGAATGATTTGACAATTTATCCTAGTTAATTGTTCTTCAGTTAAGGTTGAGGGATTTAGCTTGGCCTACAGCCCATCTGAATCAGAGGAGCCAAAAAAATATCATTTAAAAATAAATGTACAGACTCCAAATTAGCTTTTATGGAGGTCACACATGATTTGTTTTGACTTAGCTTTAGTTTCTCACAATTTTGCTCTAAAAAATGATGTAACAATAACATTCAAACTTTCACATAGAAACTTTTAAAAGAGACACCTAGATATTCTCTGCTAGTTTTGAAAGATTTTTTTAAATGTTTGGAAATAATTTTTATAAATAAAGTAGTACTTTATCTCTTGTTCCAAAGGTGTTTTAAAGGAAATTTTATATGTTTGCAGAGTTTTAAAAAGTTTTATACATTAATATATCTTTGAACACATGCTTTAATCCAAACCTTCCTTTCTTCCCTCTTCTTTACAATTCTTCTCCCAGTGTCCCGCAACATAAACAATAAAAACAAAATTGAAAACTAATTTGCTCTATCACTCTCTTTGTTCCTTCCTTTGCCACTGAGCAAATTAAGAAACTCTTATCAAGATGCAAACTAATGCCTTCCAAGATCATATGCAGAATCCCATAGGTTATAGAGGATTTCCAGCTAAGAGTTTGCTGATAGAAGTAAAAGACAATCTACAGGAATTTTTGAGCAATGACAGTGATTATAATTAAGTAATAACTTAATGACTGGTCAATATTTGCCTGTGAAAATTGTTTTGCAATGGAAAATGAATTTTGGAAATTACCTATACTTCTACACTTCTATACTAAAAATAAATTCATACTAAAATAAATATATACTTGTTGCAGGAAATTACAGATTTACCCTGCGGGACTTATTCTGCATCTTTGCAGCCCTGTACAGACTCTTTTACCAGACTTCATAGACTTTTCAGGTATTATAAGGTTCCACTTATTGCCAGGGCAGTGCTGCCTCGGAGGTATCACAGCCGAAAGAAAAATCATAATTTTCCAAGTCAATGTTTTTACATTACATCTTAAAACTCAGGATAAGAGTGTCCTTCTGCAACACTAATCTGAGATACTTTTGGCCTTCTGCTGAGAAAAGCTGATTGCCCATGAATGACAGCATGTCCAACTAGATCACTGGGTGTTCGGAAGCTCTGAAAAGTCAAACTCTTCCAGATATGACCTGTAGTAAAACATGTCATATCTGGAAGGAGCTTAAAGTTAGATATTTAAAGGTAAGAGTACTTAACAGTGTCCTTATTGTTGACTTTCAAACATTGCATCAACTTTCAAATGCATATTTAGGTATTGAGATAAATGTTTTTATCTTCAGAGCTCTTTGACCTATAATGCAGCTGCTTATTTGGACCACTATTTAGATTCTAAGACTCCAGGTTATTATCTTCTTTCAGATATCACTTTATTATATTAATTGCCAGATTAATATGCAATAATATATTAATTGCCAGGGCTGAAAAGGCATATCACATCTTTGGAATAGGGGTGCAAGAGCTTTTTCAGAGGGATTTCAAGTAATTTTTAAAGATTCATTGTGAGCGATTACGTTGTATGAACCTAGATGAGTTTCCACATATCTGACAGAGGAAGAAGTCAAATATACAGATTGGAAAAACAAATATGCTTTCTCTGAGGAGTTAAGAGAGATTTAGAGAGTATCCAGGTTTTCCTGCTGCAGCTGAAATTTTCACTGCTCTTGGCTTCCTAGCAACAGTGCCTTCCTAACTCATAACTGGAAACAGAACAGATAGAAATCAGTCTATTATTTGTCATAAAATTGGTCAGTCTGTTGGCACTCTTTAGAACTGTTCTGTATCTTTTAGCAAAGATAGACAATGGCAGTAGCAAATACCAACATCATGCAAATGATATAGGAAAATATATTTTTGGTTGCGATTGGTCTATCCTATCCTGTTTTGTCTTTATCTCTCCTTCAGAATATCTGAAAAGATTCAGAAACTGAATGTTGGAAAGCATCCTTCCCCTGAAAGGCAAAATGCAAAGGTAAAAGCCCTCTTCCATTGTACTGCTGCCCTCCTCAACTTCTTAGTACATTTCACTGTATCAACCCCCCTGCTATTAATGCAGGACAACATGGTCTCACATTCACACAAAATACCTCGAAATCTCATTTCTCCAACTCCAGCCCCACCATGTCTTAATGACTAATATCCTCTCTCTCTCCATTCAAATTTTGCCACACTGGGAAGCAATTAGTTATGGCTATGTTTCCAGAATAACGCTTCAGGTGCAGATTTGGTGGGAAGAAACTGTATTTCTCCTTCTTATGATCTGCCCCTGAAGGCAAAGGTAACTGATGTGATTATTAATGGATCCCTTGGGATTCTTCGATGGGCCTGCGACCATCATCCTGACCAATGGATTTCTTTCCCGTCTGCTTTGCACCTAAGGGGACCACACAGTGCTAACGACCATTGTGCTGTTCTTGCCCCAGGGTGCTGAGTTATACTCTATCCTTGTGGGTAAAAACCAGTTTTCCTATTTATTGTTGTAACATTGTAATCTTTTTAGTAAATTCTGTCACAGCTAGACTCTCCACTGCTCCTTTAGTCTGATTAGAAAGAAATCAGCAATTTTATTTTGACTTTCATTTTTAACTTTTAACTGGATTAATTAGTTGATATGGATCGTAAGAGGAAAGAATCTAGTGCATTAGACTGATGAACTGATGATGAATTTGATCTCAGAGATTGTATGTTTGTGTAAGCTTAGACTGGACATTGCTACATTGTTCAGTGTATTAAAAAAGTAAAGCAAAACATTATTATTGTTTAATTCATCTTACTTTCCATGGATCAAATTCTAAGTCAGTCTGACGATGCATTCATGTTCCTTGTCCATGCCGTATGCCTTTCAGGAGTCTTATCTTTTATGTGCCCTTTCTTCAGACTGTAAGATCTTCAGGTCAAGGATCTTTTCCTCATATATTTTTGCTTCTCCATACAAAAGTGTTCATATTTATAAAGAATCATTTCTATTACCTTTCAGATTTATCCACCATTCAGACAGCTCAGACAGCTAAACCAAAAACAAACCTCTAAAACATAAACCAACCAACCAAACAATAAAACCACACAGAAACAAAAAGATTTGGGGATAAAGCAGATGTTTTCCTTCTTGTGGGTATTTTTAGCAGTTACCAGCATATGGTTTAGCTTACAAAAACCTCTTCTAACTCTGAGGAGTGGCAAATCCCCTAGACTGTTGTTGGGAATATTAGAGATATATTTGAAAGTGGTCAAGGAAAGAATAACCTACAGTGTAGCTTAATGTCTTCTCAGGGGAGCGGGTTTGGAATACCAATTCTGCCAGTTAGTTGACATACTGTGTTCTCAGTTCCATTCTCATGACTAAGAGTGGTAAGGGAATAACCACTCTGGAGAATTTAAGCTCCGTGCTAATCAATCTCTTTAAGATCTATACATCAGGCTATATAGGAGTGAAATGGTCAGGCTTTTGATAACATATTTGTGTAAGTTGAATACTTTTAGTTTTACACAGCATTAATACAGAAATTTGAAAGACCCTGGGTCTTTATTTTTAGAACTACTTGCCAGATGACTTCACAACACAAGATATGCTGAAAGTCATCCATGGCTTCATTTGACTTTGTCATCTGTATTCAATGCTCATGCCTCAGTTTCTGTACTTCTAAGTATTTTGTTTTCAAGTAAAGGACACCGTTCAACTGCTTATGCATAGCTCTTGCAGATAAATATCTCGCTCCTACATCTGTTGAGAAAAAACTCTTATCTGTTGGAATGGTTGGGAAGGTTTGGAAGATGAGAATCACTATTTAATCTGCAAACACCAAAGAAACAGGGTTTAATGCTGAATGGCAGAAGTGGCTGCCAGATTATAGTGTCCAGAGCCCAGTAAGGAGGAAAATCATGTGAGTTAACATTGACTCATGAAATGGCTTAGACAATAGCAACTTGATTGATTATTTCTATGAGATACAGTTTTTGTCTTTCAAGATACTCTGATCATGAGTTTTTACTACTTTTAAAGAAAATCTTGTTTTGAAAAGCCATAATGGGGAATTTTATTTCTTGGGAGTTGAATAGTTAGCTATGCAAGTAGGATTTTACTGAAGCCATGGAGACAGCTTGTAGTAAGGAGGGTTCCCCAGCAAGAGTCAATATTTTATATGTAGTTCTTGAATGAATAAAAATTCCAAATGCTGAACAAATATCCTGCAGTTTATGTCTGAGGTTTTCTATGCTATTCTGAAACTGTCTACGATGTTGCAGCTTTCATGCCAGGATTCTAATGAAAGTTAAAACCCTTTTTCTTTAGCAAACAGAATCATGTTATTATGAATGAATGTCCAGAATCATTCATTACTTTTGCTTTTATTGATTTTAGAGAGAGATTTATGACCTTGTTTTTTTCTTTGTTGTTGTTTTTTTTTCTGAATGATAAAGCTGTATCTGAAAAAGAGTAAACCCCTTAAAATGTCAAAAAAGTTTTCTCAAGCCATCAGTCAGAGAACATGTACAGCAAACTAAATTTGTTACAATGCAGCAATGTCAAAACAGAAGTCAGTTTATTCACAATTTAAATACATTACATTAATTTAGAGTTCCAACAAATATAATAATCATTGTTTTCATTAAAGTAGCTGTGCAAAAATTACAAAGATTTTACAAGGAGTCTGGATAGCATGTGATGCTCTAGAGAGAAATGAAAACAACCCATCTAACTGCAAAGATTACTATCTATTGCAGAGATGACCTCTACAAGGTCATCTGGGAAAATCTGAAACAAGATGGGGACATAAAAAGGGTCAAATTTTAAATCATAACACTTCTGGTATTTCTATTAACTTCTGAGCAATATTTTGAAGGGATTTTTTAAATGCCTTTTACACTTTCTACTTTGTCTTTGATCCTAATATGGTAGCTTCTGAATCAAAGCAGTACTATAAGATAAAGGTAGTAACTGATTGCAATTGTATTAGGACTTGGGTGCAGCAATAACTCTAGACTAGTAATGGTATTGTAATCAGATAAAGAAACGGATCAACATTCCCTAATTTTCTTCTGCTTTTTACCTTGATGCCTGAAATGTTTTATGTCTTTCCAGATTTTTTTTTCTCCAAAGCCATCTTCAGGAGTGCCCTTAGTTTTTACCTTTTCCCCACTCCAAAGCAGTTTTGCTTTGCCTGGGATAATGATTACAAAGATGATCACAGCTATGAAATGGTATCTTTACAGGAAACATTTAAATGAAATAGGGCTCCTCAGTATAAATGGCAGATGTTTGAGGGAAGATGTTACAAATTTATACATTTTTTTACTTTTTGAAGGGCAAGGTGAGAAGGGATGTTCAAAATAACCAAAGGAAGGTGCCCACATATTAAGCTGTGAAATTCCTTACTAAGACATGTTGCATATGCCAAAAGTTTACATGGATTCAACAAACATCTGGAAGAATAAACAAAACAAAACTTGCTACCCATTTAGAGTTATTAGACAGTAAAGCAATACTTGGTTCATGTCTTCACAAGACTGCTCCCTTTTATAGATCAATGAAGGTCTCTGAGTCTAGAAAGGCAAACATTGCCCTTATCTTCAAAAAAGACCAAAAAGATGATGCAGAGCACTAAAAGCTCACGAGTTTCCATTTTGTTCTTTGGAACATATGGAGCAAGTCTTTTTGAAATGCAACTCTGGTGGCAAGAAGGAGATTACTGTGTTATCAACATGGATATATTAATGGTAAACCATGCTTGATGAGCCTGGTTACTTCTGTGATGAAATAACTGGACAAGGAAAGAAGAGCAAATATCATTTACTTTGACTTTAGCAAGGCTTTGGACACTGCCTCCCACAATACTCTTATACACAATTTGAAACATTATGGTCGGGCTAGAGGGAAACTACTGGTTGGATTTTTGATCTTAGAGGGCAGTGCTTACATCTTGGAGTATACAAAAGTTCTCATGTCTATCTTTTCTACTTTCTCCAAATATACCTTTCTGGTTTTTTGGTGTTTTGCCTTTAAACAGACTGCACTGCTAGTGATTAATGACTCAAACATTCCGCCACCTGTATTGACTGCCCAGGTGCTGTAAGAGACTGTACTATTGGTGCTAATGACTCAATCAGCATTGTGCTAGGCTGAAAATGTGCCAAGTGGCCACTCAGGCCAGGGGCTGAAAAGGTGTACATTGGACATCTCGGACTACAAGATATGTGTGAAATAAGGAAAGAGGCAAATCTTGAGAGGCTGGGTAGCGTTACCTTTTCCTTACACAGATGTCTCAGCTGTGGTAACTCCCCAGAACATTCACGTGTAGCCTGAAGGTATTAATCTCTTGTTGATGAGTCATAATGGGCCATAATGGACTTAGCTGCACTGACATAAGAGACAGCTGCATTATCTTAGAAGGTGTCAAAGACTCCCAAAGTATCCTGTGACTCACAGTATTACATTATTCAGTGTAAACTCCCTGCCTCAGAGGAGGTACCAGAGGCATTTCCACCTTAACCTGAGAGTATATAAACCTGTGTATTGGAACTTCTCTCATTGACCTGGGGCTTCCATCACCACATCAGCAGATCCAGGCTGTGGATCACTTCTGCAGGTCTACAACCCCATTTCAACCAATGAACATTGAAATTGAGACAACCAAGTCTTGTCACTGGATCCAACAGATGTCTTGTGGATCCTTCCAGTTGCCTGGGGAGTCTGCAGCCCTGCCAGTTCTGACCCCCCAAACATTCCTGCCAAGTTTTCCAGGCATGGGGGAGGTGAACTGCATGGAAGGGCAGCCATCCTGTCTCTATCCTGTAGCCACACGTGTTTTTTCAATGTGAGGGGGGCTGGCCACAATCTTGATCTGGTCCAGTGGGCAGGATTTGGAAAGTTTCTCCTCTTTGGTTGATTTAACCCAATTTTATCAGTATCACATTCTTCTTGGTAAAGACTTTTTTTTCACTTACATGCGGGTCTATCTGGTCTCTATTAAAGAAACCAGGCACATTGAATCTAAGGGAGGAGAATTCTGTCTGAGGTCACTCCTCCTTCTAATTGTCTCAAACTGAGACATCTTAATAAGTGATGCTCTATCAAGCAGAAGGTACCACAATGGCCTTGTTTTATCTAATAACTTTATCAATATCCTGAAGAAGGTGACAGAGTGTGCTCTTATCAAGTTTCCAGATAGCACCATGCTGGGTGATCATCTGATACAGTCAAGAGGCAGGGCTGACTTCCAGGGGAACCCAGATAGACTGAAAGGAGGCAATAGCAGAAATCTCACGAGAGTAATGAAGACAAATGCAAAATCCTGTATGTGGGAAAGAAGAGCCCCTGGAGAAGGCTTAATACTGGGTGTCCAGGGAGCTGCTCTGTGGGAAGGGCTCTGGTGTTTGTGGAGGACAATGGAACAAGAGACAACACTGTGCCCCAGCAGCATGGCATGTTATTACAGCTTCTTGGGCTTCACAAATAGGATCACAGCCAGCAGATCAAAGGGGGTGAATTTGGCCTTTACTTGTCATTTGTTAAACTGCATTTAGGCTACTGCACTCAGACTTGGGTCTTCAAGTATGGGAAAGATATCAGTAAACTGGAGCAAGTTCAATGGAGGGATATCAGTTCAGTCAGGGCTCGAGCAGTTGCTCTATAAGGGGAGGCTGTGGTACCATGTCTGGCTTAGCCTGGAGAGAAGATGGCTTTGAGGGCACTCAACAGCAGGCCCTGGTACCTGCAGTGAAGTTATGGAGAAGATGGATCTGAGGTGCTTAGTGGGAGTGTGAGATACTACAAGCACAAGTTGAAACAAGGTAAACAAATATTTAACTGGATAAACAGACTTAATTGATAACTGAATAAAAGGAATGCTATTTCCAATGGTTACAAAAATTCTGATTGGTTCTCTTCTTGCTTAATTAAATTCAGACAAGGTCAATTGTCACCAATATTAATAAAGTCAAAATCATACAGTTGCAATGTTACAGTTAGCTGAATCTATGCCACTGTGCTATAGTTGAAGATAGATATAGATGAACTATATTTCACCCTAATGCTAGGAATCTAAAAGTTTGAGGAAAAAAAATGGGCTGGAGTTCCATGATAAACCAAAAGGATTTGGAAACTCTGCTACCCAGATATGGACTCTCTTCATCTGATCTGCTGCTATCTGCCTCAATGTGTCTGTTTTAGCAAAAGCATAAGTGAATCATACACACTATGGCCACTGAAAACAAGCAAAACTCTCCCTACTCATATATTTGAAGGTAAGCTTTAATTTAAAAAGGATCAAGTTTAATAGAGGAACTAAAGAGGAAGTGATTGAGAGCAATAAATGCTAATGTTTAACATACCCAGAATAAATGTTTTTTTATCAGAACACTAGTCCTGTTACAGTATATTTATAAGTCTGCAGTACATACATTTTTTAAAATATTTCCTAAACAGAAAGAATTCGTAATTTGGGAATTAGAAGATTAAAATGCAGTTATGATTTAGGCCTTCCCCTCAAAATAAAGCAAAACAACAAAACCATGAAAAACTGATAGACTGGGAGCAGAATAGATTTCAAAAAATTGATTTGGAGACTGACAGCGCAAACTTAAGTGTTTTTATAAAAAGCAGTGGAAATGTGAGCTGTCAGAAGGAATTAACTTACTGTTTTAAAGGAATTTAACAGCCATACAGTACCGTACCATATCATACCATACCATTCCCTTATCTAGGAAGTGGCATCAACTGTCTTTCACGTACTGCACTTTACTGAATACAAAAGGGGACTTTCATATTCATCACATGGCACTCTCGGGGTAGGCAGGGGATGAAGAAGAGGTAGGAAAAATCACTATTTGAGTTAAATCACTCTGAATTTAACCATGTAAGAACCAGGCCAAAATGCAAATTCCTTACTGGTACAGTAGTACTGATATAGTAGACCAGGGTGAACTTTCAGCTGTGCTGCTTAGCATCTACTAGGTAACATTCTCAGAGCATGCACATTCACAGAGTTTGTGCCCATCAAGGAAAGCTGACCCACCTATATAAACTGCTTCTTGTCATGGGAAACTTGCAGAAATTAAAGAGAAAACTAGTGGTAAATACCATGAAGCAGTAGTTGGCTAATTCAGATAGTCTAGGGAAAAATGATGACAATGACCGTGTCTGGCTAGGATGCTGGCCAGTGAATTCTATTCAGTGATCTTTTCAGTGAACTGAGTGATAAGTTCAGGGAATCTTAGGCAGCTTTAGAAGTGACACAGACCACAAATCTTGGGAGAGCTGTCCAGACCTTAGAAAAGTGGAGGATTTTATTCTTATTCAGGTTTTGTGAAAGACCAATGTGATAGCTCTGTTTCTGAATCCAGGTCAGCCTGTGAATTCTCCTTTACATTTTTTATTCTGCATTGTCCTTCTCCAAGCAGAGGAAAATAACTGTAGATCATCTTTGTCAAGTTGTATACAGGGCTTGTAATTAGAAGAAAACTTCTGAAGTCAAGATTACTTCAAACCTCTCAAGCATTTTATGAGGTACTTAAAATGAGATTACAGTAATTATCATCAATATGCCATTTTAATATCTAAGAAAAATGGTCTTGTTGTCAGTTTGATAACTATTTCAGTTGTTCAAGAATGTTCAGATTTAAATATATCCTTAGGAGCCATAAGTTCTTGCATGTTTAAATGCAGGTCTTCTTTTCCAAAGGAATATCATTATTGTCACTTACAATAAAGGATTGATAGCCATTTGCAATATTTTTTATCCTCAAGTATCAGGGCAATAACAGGAAAATTTTCTTGCTGATGAGCAATCAGGAGTAGTAGAGAAAATTTTAATTTGATTGAAACTAAAGTTTTGTGGGAGAAACTAGTATCCATTAAGTTTCTACCTAAAAAATGTGAATAGATGTGAGGAGTTAGAAATCCATACTGTTTTCGTCCCTTCATTTAAACCATATATTTTAAAATTATCCACATTATGTACTGCTAATGGGATTGTAGATGTTCCAGAAAAGATTGTGAGTTGATCATGCTAGGGATTATATCAACACACAGGAAAGTTGGTTACAGCTACAGACATGTCAATACAGAGTTCAGCTGTATCTTAGGAAAAAGCTTGTGTTCAGCAGTCAGTTCTCAGGGATGTTTGCATGGCTGTGATTTTGCTGCATGGCAATAACACTTAACCATCTGCTGCTGAATCTGTCTTTTCTGAAGTGAAGGCATATCCCTTGAAGACAGATTGTAGTCAAGGTTGTGAAACTAATAAATGCTACATATGTGTCCAAGTCAATGGATAAATAGGGGCAGGTCTTGACTGAGATGAAAGTTATACCTCATGGAAAGGCTTAAGCTTAAATAGGCCCTAATAACTCTGCGTAAAAGCTGCTTGAAAAACAATTACAATGTCATTCCCACTCTGCTCAGGGAAGGGGAAGCTCTACAATTGCTGTATTTGCAAGAGTCATGTGACTCAGTCATTACTCTCAGTTGATTTATCAGCTTGATTTATCAAACTTGAGATGAGATGGTGTAGTCTTGATCTTGTTTCAATTAAACACTATCAAGTACCTGGCCCAGCTCCCCTTCAGCAATCCTGATGGGCTGCCGTAGATCCAGGGCACTCTTTCCTTTGGCAGAGAATTCCACAATGTCTTGCACTACAAATTGGAAATGCCACGAGATATCGAAATCCTTTGTGAGTCTACCGTTCTCTCTCCAATGCTGCTTTCTGCTCTATGTACCCTGGCTGCCAGCCAAAAAGAGATTTCCTGAGATTGAAAAATCCATCTTGTGCCAGCTGGATTCACCAGCTCCATGGCTTCCTTGTACTATTAGAGTGGCACAGCAGGGTGCTAAGGCTGGTGAGAAACTGGCCTTGAATCTCCAACCAAAAACCAGAGAACTTCTATGCAGGATTTTTTGTTGTTTTTGTTTTGTTTTAACAGATGGTTATAAAAGTCAGAACTCGTCCGCTGACAATCATTGCTGTCTATTTTTATCAGAAAGGAACTTTTGAGGACCAGTTAATTTTAGAAAGGGTATATTTCTAAACAACTATGAAACTGAATCCTGGTGCCATGGAATCAGAGAAGAAATGGTGGCCAAGGATACCAAGCTCTTCTTGTTTTAACATAGGACTATGTCAGGTTGAGTTCAGCCATGGTCTGGATGAGTGGCTGTATGACTGGATGTCCTGTCAATAGTACAGCTTTGTGATCACCTGGCATTCCTGCCGATTCTTCACCCGTTCTTGAAACTCCTCCTGTATTGGTTTCTCTGTGGCCAGGTTTTGGTAGCAGTTGAGGTGGGGCTGAGGAGGAGGCTGCTTCGAGAAGCTGCTGGAAGCTTCCCCATGTCCAGCAGAGCCAATGCCAGCCGGCTCCAGGCTGCGCCCACTGCTGACCAAGGCCAGGCCAATCAGCAGCTGAAGGAACGCCTCTGTGATAACATATTTAAGAAGGAAAGAAAAAAAGTTAGTTAGACGAAGATGGCTGCCGGAGAAGAGCAGGATGAGAGCCTATGAACAACAATGCAGACACCAAGGTCAGTGCAGAAAGAGGGGGAGGAGGTGCTCCAGGTGCCAGAGCTGAGATCCAGCTGCAGCCCATGGTGAAGACCATGGGGAAGCAGCTGTGCCCCTGCAGCCCATGGAGGAGTGCAGAGGTCCACCTGTAGCCCGTGGAGNGAAGGACTGAACCCTGTGGAATGTGACCCATGGGGTAGCAGTCTGTAAAGGGCTGCTGCCCATGGGATGGACTCTCACCAGAGCAGTTTGTGAGAGGAACTGTATCCTGTTGTAGTGGGCTGAAAAGGGAGAGGGGTGGTGCAGGCAGGTTCTTGGAGGGAGCGGG
>VXBA01003489.1:2261563-2320884 GCA_013399895.1 Serilophus lunatus | reverse complement strand
GGGGCCCCGGGCCCGCTGCCGGCGGCAGAGCGGACGGGGGTCGGTCTGTCGGCGGCCGCCCCGCAGGGATGGAACCCGTCGCTGCCGGCGGGAGTCATCGGGCGGCCGCGGAGTAACCGAGCGACCGACTCGTTCGGGGAATAAAACTCTTTGACCCGCGAGAGCCCGGCATTCTTCCCACCCTTTGTTTTTTGGGCCATTGCGTAGGGCTGCAGGACGGACCCGGAGCTCCGGGTCCAGGGCAGTGATTTCACGCACCGCCACAAGCGATACCGCGGGGCGAACCGCGCGCCCCGGGAGCCACCGCTCCGGACCCATCCTCGTTCCCTTTCCCCGTTCCCGGTCTCCGTTCCCGGTCCCCCGTTCCCGGTGGCAGCGCCGGGCCCGCGGCGCCACCTCCCGGCAAAACGGCGGGAGCCGCCTCGGCAGCAATTAACACCTGGAATTACCCTAATAGTGAGGTACTTATGCCTAATTCATTATATTTTAAATAATTGAGAGCGGAAAATCGCTGCAAATAAATATTTGCGGAGGTGATGCTCTCGCCGCTGCCGGAGCGGTGCTCGCGGGCCGGCGGGGAGCGGAGCGCTCGGCATCCCGCTCGTCCAGCCAGGAGGCACCGGGGCTCCTGTGACCGGCGGGACCTACAGCTTTAAACACTAACATCATCTCCGGCGTCTGTTGTTTTAGTTTTTAGTTCATCTGTTTCTTCAGGAGGAGATAAACCTGTTAAAAGCGCCTTTTTTAAAGCGCTCTCTCCCTTACCGCTCAAGGAAAAAATTGTTCTACATTTCATCCTCGAATAAACGTTTATTGGAAACTTCTTCATCTCCTGTTTTCAAGTTCACAAATCTAAACCAGTACATCAACTCTGTAAAACATGATTAATTCCACAGACAATACCAGCGGTGGGACTTCTCCCTCCCCCTCCGCCGATGTAGCTGCTAATTGTACTTGAATTGTTTACTTCTGTATTGTTTTACAAGTGCCTGGAGAAAGATGCTTGATATTCCCACCACCGGCAGAACTATCCCAAGAGCAAATGCATGGCAGATTTTGGCAAGGATGTACACAGCCTACAACTACAGCTTG
Organism: Serilophus lunatus; assembly: GCA_013399895.1. Lineage (NCBI taxonomy): Eukaryota > Metazoa > Chordata > Aves > Passeriformes > Eurylaimidae > Serilophus > Serilophus lunatus. The sequence goes on along the minus strand of VXBA01003489.1, from coordinate 2,319,792 downwards.
TTAGGTTAAAAAAAAAAAAATTAAGAAGGTGATGACGCCTCTGTAATTATAGGTGTTACTTGTTGTAAAGTCAGAATGTTTTCCAAGCTACTGTAATGCCACACCTCCGCTGTCCCAGGAGCCAGGCCTTGGAGTCCTTTCTGCTTTAGTCACTGGTTTATGAGGCTTTGCAGAGCTCATCACCAGGCTGCACGGCGAGTTCCTGGCCCACTTGGCACTCCCGCGTAGGTGCAAAGCCCATGCGGGGACTCAGCTGTTATTCTACATTTTACATCAGGCATGAAAAGCTGAGATACGCTCTGCCCTGCCCCAAAAAGCTGGTAGGCATAAAGGGAGATGTACGTTGCTTTCACAGCCTGGTTTTACGATTGTCTTTGTTTCAAATAAGCCCAAGCAGAAGTAGTCCTGTGAGTACCCTCATGCTGCAGCTTGCGGCAAAACCCCTTCTGGAGAAGCTGGTGGTTGTTGCTTTCCACGTTCCCTTGTTTTGGGTGCAAGTCAGATTAGACTGGCAACAAATAACCTTCAAAAAGGTAGAAAATGCAGCTCTATCCAATGCAAGACGTGCAGGTAAAAGTAACACCGGGCATTTCTTTTGGTCAGATGTCTTTAAGGACAGGAAGGGTCAACTCAGCGAAGAGGGGGAATTTTCAGAGGTATAAACATTAGCTTAAAGGCTGAGCCCAATGCTCTTGGCAATACTTGCACCAATTTTAGTGGATGCAGTGGGTTCGATTTGGGAAAGCCCCAGAGATAACATGGCACAGTGAAGGTCCCAAGTTGATGTGTCTGCAGGGCTGTAACCAGACCCAGATATTTTTTTTAAATATCATTGGGATTTTTTTTTCCAGCATCCCAAACTCCGAGCCCTCATTTGCAAACACATTTTCACTCTCCTGTCTGCTTTTGCTATTATACTTTCCCAATTTCCCTGGCCACAGCAGAGGCTGTGTCCTGGTCTACACCAAGAGGACAAGGTGGAGCAGAACTCCGTGTGCCAGGAGGTGCCTGGCAGGATGGGGCTGCCCCGTAGCCACACCAAGGGGCAGTGCCAGGCTGGCTGCAGCAGAGGAAGCAGTGCCCAGCATGACCTGCTCACTGCTGCTTGTAAGGGACAGAAAGGACTGTTCTGCCCCACAGCATGGCAGCCTGGGGAGAGCAGGCTGGGGGCTGGCTTCACGCACAGGGAGGCAGGAGTCAGGCACAAAATAACTGATACTTGGCTCTGTTGTAAGTCCAGGGGAGCTCCACTGCAGTTAGAGTTGCTCTGGATTTGCATGGGCAGTGCAGAGACATGAGTTTTGGATTTACCCCAGATGCCTCGGGTTCCTCAGTGGATGGGAAAGGCTCCCCATGTCCGTACCCACACCAATCCTCCTTACTCCTGGAGGTGTCCCTCGAGCCGCCACTGTACCAGAAGCCACCCAGAGATAACTTTTCTATAGCACATTTCCATTTGTCCTGAGCTGCCAGCCAACACATATTTCCTTTTCCTGTGGGGGCAATGAATAGCCATTGTATTTGCATTAGACTATTAATCTGCCTGAATTTGGTCGAGATTCTTAAATGAATATTCATAGGAATTAATGTCATTTAATTCCTATTGCTTCCTGATGATAATTACGTGCCATACGTGAACTGGCAAACACCGCAAGACATCCAATCTTGTTGAGAGTCTATGACCAGTTAAACACCACAAGCTGGACACATGGGCAGTACCAAAGATGCATGAAGGACCACCAAGATGCATCCTGACTTCAGAAGAGGAAGCCAATAAAAGAGGAAATATGTACACTGTGGGAAGGAAACAACACCTTTAGGGATATAAAATATGATTAAAAAGGTCCTTTAATACAATCTCTTCCCCAGGTATTTGTCTACAGGTAGAAGATTTATATTATTTTCCCAAAAAGCTTTATTTCTTCCACTTTCTTGCCCATGGAAAAACATCTTTCAGGGCCTCCTATTCCTGGCCTCTTCTGAGACACAGCATCTCTTGGAAGACCTTCAGCACATCCTACAAATAAGAAATGCCCAAGTCCAATCCTCCTTCTCCCAGCAGTCTGCCTGCCAAGGTTCATACTGTTCCCCGAATAATAAAGCATAATCAGCTCCGTATTGAAGCAAAACCCATCCCCAGCATCAGAGCTACCAACCCCTGTCGTAACATAACAAGGACTCTTCCCAAAATATTTGGGCTTGCCCTGTCACAGTGAGAGGCGTTCAAGTTCAGCGCTCTGTCAACAATGCCAGGTGTCTCCTGAACCTCCGGCGCCTGAGCCAAGAGGGAGAGCTCAGAAGCACAGGAATAATCATTATTCACATTACTGAAATGTAACGGAATGTTTAAACAGATAACGTAACACAATCCCTCACAGCAGAAAAAAAAAATTGTTTATTATTTATCCCAGTCAGATAGAAAATGAACTCGATCTCTTGGAAAGCAAAAGCAGGGCTCCTTTCTTTCTTTTTTTTTCCCCCCCCTCACAACTGACATCCACAAAAAAATATTCTATTGTGCCAGCTGTGCCCCTTCAAAGGGGCTGATTTTCACTATGGCTCTTGATAAAACCAACTGGCAAATTTTGGGGTGAAAAAAGTGATTCAAAGCCAAACACATCTAAGAAAAAAAAAAACCTGGTGAAATCAAAAATCCAAGAACAATTTCGTGTTGAGTCAATCCAAAGATTTCATTTCAATTTTGATTTTTTGGGGGAATAAGAAAAGACACACACCCCCTTGCTTGAAAATAAAATTAAAGGACATTTTGAACACAAAGTAGTTTCAAAATGAAAAATCAAAGTGTTTCATGTCAGAAGTGTCAAAACTAACAGCTTCAGCATTTGTCAGAGCTTTTTTGAGTTTTTATAAATGACAAGTTTGGCATGTGTGCACAGACCGTTTTGGTGCTGCTGAATCTGCATTTTTGCATGCAAAAAAAAAAAAATGGGTTGGGAGAAATCTTCCACAGAGAAGCCGTTTGCTGTTCCCTTTGTGCAGAGACCAGCAGCGCTCTCCCCCATGGCTGTGCTGTGCCAGAGCCTCACTGACACCTCCAGCTCCTCTTTGGCTTATTAATATTTTACCCTTTGGTTTGCAGAACTGCACAGACCTGGTCTTTTCCAGAACCAGCTCCTTGGTTAGCAGGAGGAGGTACAAAGGTTAGCAGAGACCGACTGTGCGTCTCCAGCTTGATGTGCTGCTGTGTGACAGGCGGCCACAGACCTATCCTAAGGTGACATTAGGTAATTTATTAGCTTGGTTCATTACTGCCTTAATAAAGTTACAGGCTAAGCTCCCTTTCATCGGCTCGCTGCCTTCCCAAAGTGAGGGTTTTCCAAAGATGTTTTATCCCAAGAAGTTTGGAGAGGTTACAGTCAGGTTTACACCTTACCTGGCAGGAGGGCAATGGTGGAAATGGGAGTAGGTAGCACCTGAATTAAGGCATTTAGTTTAAACTCTTAAATTGCATGAAAATCTTAAGTTACATAAATGCTATTGCTATAAAAATGTACCATGAAGCATTTACAATATTAGCAACTGAATATATTCTTGCTGGGAAAGCAGCAGCCACCCGGATTTTGCAGGTCTGCTTCCAGCATAGCTGACTTTGCTGCAGGTTTGGGACAGTGCCTAGTCCCCCCGGGAAGGCTGAAGATAAGATCTTCTGCAGATAGCAGACACCTACCTGCCTTTTGCTACCCAATTTCTGTAAAGCTTTCTACATCTCTCTGATGACAGCAACACTTCTTGCTGTATCTTGACAACTTCTAATTAACCCAATCTCAGCGTCTCTGAAGCTTCCATAGAAAACCAACATACAAGAGACCGAATCCAAAACACCATTTCCTCCTCTGACCTCCAGGACACCCTTTACTCCACAGGGGCTGCAAAATGCAGGTCATGCATAGTCTGACAAAGGCCAGACCAGCTCCTTCCCTTGCCTTCCTGGAAGGCAGCATTGGAAGCCAGCAGAGATGGAAACAGATTTCTAACATCTTGTTGGCATTTCTGGGTCTGTTTAAACTCCTGCTGCAGGAGCACATGCAGAAATTCTCACAAGGATGTGCCACACTTTCGGTTTCCAGCAGGACAGGCAATCTCATATCAGGGAGATGGTGTCCTCACTCCTTGCCCTGCTCTTCTGCTGAGTTCAACATTCCCTGTGAGGGAGATGCAGTAATTATAACTTCCCCTGTGAAGGGTTTTTTGTTGATGCTGTCTGAAAAGTGTACTATGCTGAACTATTATTTCATCTTAACTTTTTCCATTATTATGACTATTTTTTAATCCAAAAGTCCAACATCAACAAAGATTAAAGCTTTCACTCTAGTTACATATCTATGAAAACAGCAGTCTCCTGTGTTTTGGGAGATAAACACTACCAGATGCTCTAGTAAACACCAGAAAGGGGAGAGAGGGGAAAAAAAAAAAAAAAGGAGAGTGGCCAAGAAAAGAAAAGGGCTGAAAGTAAGTTAGAAATAGCAGGAGACCAGAAAAGTAAATTCCTGGTATTTGTTGCTATGTGGCAGTGAAGAGGTTAAAGCCCAGAACGCTGCCATCTCTAGACAGAATTGGTTGTTATTGCATTGATAAAACCCCGGGTTGTGTTTTCCTTGTCCATTTTGACCCGTATCTGACGTTAGCATTGCAAATGATGTCTGCTGCCATTCAACTAGTCAGAGTGAGCGGACAGAAACAAGACAGAGAGCTTAGCAAAGACGATACTAATGGAAGGGGTGGAGAAAAGTCTGATTTACATGTAATTAATTACTATTTATGTAAAAACCATATCGTTGTGGTGGTTCTCAACATCATTTAAAGCCTCTTTTCAAAAGAGGAGTCTCCCCTGTTAGTGCACTAATCTTTTCTGTGCTGTGAATATGAACTGTGATAACTGGTGGCAGCCACATTGGCCCATCACCACCACTTGCAGGGTTGAAATCAACTGCCCAAGAGAGTGAAGGAAAAGGTTCCTTCCTCCTCCTGAACAGGTGACTTTGCATCGTCAGAGCCATGGGAAGCTAGTGAGTCATTTGATGGGAAATCATCAGACCCGAGGCCAGTGTTGTGCAGAAGATGACAGAGTCATGCATAACCATTGTGAAGAAGTTTCAGATTAAATAAAACTATTTTCTTCTGAACTTGTCAAACTATTATTTATTTGATTTCAGCATCTAATCACACAATAATTACCTAACCCAGCCCCAAGGTATCTTGGCAATGTTGTTTGAGACACACTCCAGCACAGACATAAACCTATACAGGAAGATATCAATCATCTTCCTGTACAAATGAAAATGGCCCACAAAAATGAAGGGCACTGCTCCACCCTAGCTCTTTCAAAATTCAGCTGTCACAGCCATAGCTCCAGTCCAGCTCACAGACACATCCCTGCTCACACAGGAGCTAGGTCAAACCACGAGTACATGGATTACATATGGCAGCATGACCCAATTTATTCGGGCTCCACTGGACAAAATCTATACAGTGGGAAGTTTATTGACCATGTCTCACCGGTTCTCTCTAATTTGCCAAAGGAACTGCTGGGCAGGAAACTCAGTTAACTTCAATCATGGTAGGGACAGATTAAAGGGAACTGGACTCAAAAATAGGCAGGTCTCAAGCCACCTTCTTAATAAAGAAAAACAAACCACAGCATTAATTGGAGCAATTGGATGGGGTAGGAACTTTGGCTCAAGCCTGGGAGTGGAGGCTGGAGCAGATGGGACAGGCTGTGTTATTTGGAGGGAGGGATGTCACCTGCATGGATGGTCCCACACACCCTTTGGCCAGTGTCCCCAGCACACCCCTCCATCCTCCATCTCCTCCACATCCACCTCCAGAGCAGGCAGACAAAAACAAGAGCACAGCAGGCAGAAACCTGAATGCAAGATTCCTACCTACCCTTCAGCTTTCAGACAACAGCACAACATTTCATGTTCTCCTATCATTGCCTCCCTGTCAACTGCTGGGAGCACCAAAGCATAGCTAATTCCACCTGGGAAGGGGTGGAAATCTCTCCCTAAACATACAATTTTATCCCAAGAAACCAATTTCCAAACGGCACGAAACAATATTTTCTTCAACTCTTTCACACCCTAGCTGTGGTAGGATTTCACACTCGTGAAACAGCTTGTCCAGCCTTGCCCAGTTTGTGAACGAGCTCAGATACCAGCAAAAGACCTGATATCCCAATCAGAAGGTAAAAAAAGGAAATATAATTTCTCCTAACAGAGAACCATCTTCTCTTTTGCATTCTTTGATTTGTCAAAAGCTGCTGTCATCAGCTTGAGACTGAGCAAACTGAGTTCACGTAGAGCATGCTTGGTATGAAGAAATGCTTTTATTTCTTGGAGCATCCTCCAAGAAGTTCAGCTTAGCTTGCCTTGCCTACCACTCCATTTCAGGCTTTAAATATTTTGTGTTTTGGTATTTCTTACCTACATCATAATCGACACATTAATTTTTACTTTATTTTGAGGAGGAGTTTTGTGCTTGGTTTTGGGGTTTTTTAAGTCACCTTTACCAAAGGGACAAATAGACCAGTATTTCTGTATTCCAACCTTCAAACTTTGTAAAACTGAATCAGGGCAGTGGAGGGACTGTTTTTTCTAGTGAAATTAGTACAACTGTAGGGCAGAAATGTTTTCAGTGTTACCGAAAGTTCTTTCTTTGGTTGGCTTAGAGACCAGATGTTTTCCTACAAATTCTTTGGCTCCTGTTGGTTCACAACTGCTCTCTGCCATCCCTGCACATCAAACATCTGCAGGCTCAAGACAGTGTTTTGATTCCCAGCAAAATTTCAGGAGGGTTATTTTTTCTGCTGTGGGATTTATTTTATTTTTTTTTAAGAGAAGAAATTATTTAAATGGGAAACCTCACACCCAAGAACATTGTGGCTGTTCCTACCCAAGGTAATTCTCTGGCCAACCCATTACAGCTTCCACCCCGATACTGTGAGAGCTGGAGTCACATTTCCATCAACCCTCTGACACGGTTAATCACATCAAATAATTTGTTTATGAAGTTCAATTCTACAAAGCCCAACCTGGAAGTGAGTACCTGTCCTCCCAGGTACAAGCACTTCTGCTATAATTTCTTTTAAAGTCAAAGCTGATCTTTATCTACAAAAGGCCGGAGCAATAAGTATTTGGTGTGTTTAGCAAACACATCTCTTTCACCACACCTGCAGCCCAGCTGCCAACTTTCAGCCGTGTGGACTCTCCTCTGCTCTGGGAGGCTTGGGTGCAGTAAACAAAGTAGTTTTCCCTGGTTTCCCAGGTTCCAGGTACCTGTCCCAAATACCTTTACATATTTATGGCCTAAAGATCCTGTTTCTGCAGCATTTCCGAGGTCTTGGACTGGATGGTGGGAGTGGGAGGTGATAGTAGTTGGGTTTTCTTCCACTTCCTCTAGGTCGTCCTGTTAACGAATTTACAAGAAAGGCAGAAGAGCCTTCACTGTTGAACAAGAGAGGGAATCATTTCAGGAGTTAGTCCTAAGAATTGTTTCCTCACCCTTGATGTAAAATGAAATCTCATCTTTTTCAGGCTTCTGCTGAAAATTTGTTACAGAACCCAAACCTGCAGCTGTCTCCCACAAGCTGCTTTTACCTGATGCAAGGTAACATCCCATAAGCCTCTCCCTTGGCATCAGTGTTCATGTGGGTCATAGCAATGCCACTGAACAAACAAACTTCAAAGTAAAAAAGGAATGCCAGAGCCAGGGAGACACGCCTGGGGGCGAGAGAACTGGGATAAAAAAACCTCATGGCAGCACCCTGGTGCCAACAGCCCGGCGCTTTCTGTGCCTCTCATTTCTGCAGCTTCTTGGAATGGTTTCCTAAGGCACCATTTCATTTTGGAGATGAAAGGAGCAGGCAAGGGTTAAACTGGAGCCACCATCCCCCACCCCAGCCTATTCACAGCAGAAGGAAATCTGTCTCTCTCCCACCCCTCAGCATCCTGTCTCTGCTGCCTTGGAAAACACACAAATCCCTTACAGCTTCCTGAGGGGAGAGACCTCAGCCTGCTCCCAGCCACCCTCCACCCTGGTGCACCCCGCAGCATCCTGGTTTCCCCATGGCAAAGTACCCTTCCCAGGACGCTCCAGCGGCAGCAGATCCTGCCCTCCATCCTGGCTTGGCCAGAGGAGCTGCTCAAGCAGCATCATCTCTGTCTCCTGGGTTTTATCCCAGCAACTCCTTGAACTTGGTATTGGGTGCAGCAGGTGCCCTGCAGCTACCACAGCTCTTCCTTCATCAGGGGCCGAATCATTCCCAAGTCCCTTTTTCTCCTCCTTTGTCCTCGTTTATCAGGTCTACCCCAATTTCTTATCTTCATTTTTCTTTCTACAGTTGTTTGGGATAGCCAGACAGGACTTCAAATCGCTCACTCAAGGTCATCCCAAGCTCATCCAATGTGTTCGTCAGTGGGGGCCCAAGTTTCCCTGTCCCTGATGCCTCCCCTGTGGCTCCAAGGAGGCAAGACATGCTCATAGTAATCTGGAGATTGGGAACCCATAGGCAAGTTTCAGTGTTAAACAAAGTCACTCTAAGCTTTGGGAAGTCCCCCATAGGTCACACAGGGGACACTGCTTGACCTACACGGCCCTTGCGTGCTGCTAAGCACACCTGCCTCTGCTGAGCAGTCAGCTTGGCTCCAGAGCCACACATCTTCACCAACAAGCTCAGAGAAGGGACCAGCCATCCAGCTTTCTCTTCAGATACAGGGGATGGGTTTTAGGAGGAGAAGCCAGACCTCGGCACCTGGGAAGGCTCAGGTATTGCATACTCTGCATCTTCATGGGGACTTAAACTAGGGCACTGGGAATTCACACCCCAGCTCTCTGTGCTGGAACTTGTCCGTGCAGACAAGCCCCACATGGCTTCTTCCAACGCTGCTGGTTGCAGAGAAGCAGCACAGAGAACTACAGTGTTGCCAAATCTAAACATTGAAAATCATGAGTCACAGTTTCCGAAAATTATCTAACTGGTATTTAAAAAAAAATTTAATGAACTCCATTTTTCATCTCTCAGATGACACCCAAAAGTTTCTCCACAGTTCTTGGTGCTAAAAACTCAAGGGAAAACAAACACATGACAGAAAGCAGGAGTAGAGATTTTCTTGCATTCTCATGATTCCAGAAGCTGAAGCTTAAGGAAAAAGAAATAAACAACAAAAGGCTTATGATATAAAGATTGTAATTTGGCTAGCAGCAGAAGTAAAACCTCATGGTTTATATGACAAACCTCAACTGAACAACTCAGCTCAAAAACTTGGAAAAAGAAGGTGAAACATTCCAGCATCATCTTGGCTGCCAAAATAACAGAAACAATTGTGCAAAATTTCAACACAAAAAAAGATCTGTGAGATTTGTTCCACTTTCATGAACTCAAAGACAAACAGATGTTGACAAAAAGATGTTGCAAATAGTTCTTGCTGTTGTTCAGCCGAGCCCGACTCGCCGTGATGCGAGTGCATCTCTCATTCATTAAGTCATCCCCTTTGCTCTTGCTCCTCAGACAGTGTCTCTGCACCCTCTGTGTTCTTTTGCATCTTTTATCAGCACTATTAATTTCAGTCTCTCGTACACCACGTTAACAGTCATAATTATTCTCATTTCTTCTGCAAGAACATACCTGTACTGAGTACTTCCCTAAGAGAAAGATGCACGTACCCTGTTTCAGACACATGAAAAATCCCCATTCCTTGGTAACATCTGCACTTTTTAATAGGATTCTACAATTTGGGCTGCAAGTACCAAAGGGCTCGGCTTGCTCCCGTGTGCTACCCTCTGTTCTCTTCCAGCACTGAAGCTACCTTTAATTTTATTTGCTCTAGATTAGGACCCAGCCTAAATGATACGAAGATCCAAGAGGCACTCTCCTGGAAATAGTCCTCCGAAATGGATCCCATGTCCAAATTGAAGATGACGCCAACACTGGTTTCATTTCAAGGCAATCCAGATGTTCAGTAAAGTGATTAGGAAGTGGTGTGTATCAAATATAAGATACTCTGCATTGAATTAATGCATTTATTTGCTCTGAATGGTTTTCTAGTTCAGGGCAGCACTTTGCCTGTCACAAGTAAAGTGCTTTGATAGAACACATGGACCTTTCTGCTGCTTAAACTGAGCCAGCAAACAGAATGGCCAGCAAGTCTCAAAAGAGTCCAAAGAAGTGCTGTCACTGATATATTTATTTCCTGGTCAACTAAATGCATGAATTCATGTCCCATTTGTCAGCATCCTTCATATCCACAGCCATTTGAAAGGAAGTAAATAAATGTAACAACGTTATTGTGGGGTCATTGAGTTTTCAGCCTGTTACTGGCTCGCAGGTGTCCAGATTATCACTAAAATCAGGCAATACAGCCCTTTGCTTAGAAGAAAGGAGGTCAAGAGATTGTCCAAGCTATTGGTAGTGCACCACCTCTGCCCAGGCAGACTTGATTGTTCCAGTGCTGTCCCCAAGCCAGGAGTCCATCACCTGGTACATCACCTGCCCTCTGTTGTGTAACTGGGACAAGGTAGGCAAAACCTGTCCAGGGCTAGCAAGAGATGGCAAAGCCTTGCCTCAAACTACCGTAGAGTGGAAGCACCTTCTAGCTCTCCCATAGGGACCTGTTGGTGGTTTATCCCCTTCAAAGGGGAGGAATGAGGATGAAGAACAGCTGAGAACATAAAATGGGTGGGTCCCTTATTCTACTGCCATATTTAGCAGTCCAAGAGAATCAGTAGCCCCTTTCTTGCCAGAGAAACATTCAGCAGATGTGTTGAATATTACCCTGTCAGCTTTCTAGGGAGAGTTCCAGAAACAAAGTCCCCAGGCAATCACAAAAAAACCCACTAAATCCAGAGGCATCACGTCCCCTGCTAATGGAAAACTCTAACTCCATCCACCTCAGAAAAGTCATCAGCCACCCCATCCAATCCAAATGCAGGATCTCCACTGTCCTCACCCTTTTAGCTTCAGGCCTATATCTCTTTCTCACTCAAGTTTCTCCTTGCACCTTCTGCTTGTGAATAGAAGAGGACTCACAGGCACATGGAGGAAAAAAAAAAATCCAGATAAGAGAATGCAGCTGGGTTGTAATTTGTAGTTTCACAGTCCTCTGTGGATAAGCCCCAACACAATACATCCATTTGCCTGCAAATTCCGAATTGTGTTAAACCCACAGTAGTTCTAATGTAACAATATCTTCATGCTGAGCAACTTGAAGACTGCTGAGAAATACAGCACTTAAGCAGAACAAAAAGCAAATTCCCAGCAGCACCTTCCCACCCCCATGTTTTTATTGAGTTTTAGTAGAAAAGATTTCAAAAATACAGAGGGCCTGCAGACCAGACTAGGCATTGTCTGCATTAATTTGGGGTTTACATTACTTTCAGCTGATACTCAGATGAAAAATTAACCCAGCGTTCCTCCACAGTTTGGGATTTCATGAACGAATTTTGCAGACACATCTCTGCTCCCTGGACCTGGTGTTCCCGATGATTTCCACTTACATGGACACATGGGAGAAGGATGAACAGCCCTCTGTGCGTGTATGTTTGCTTACAAGCCAATCTCCCAGATGAAAAAGGAAAATGCAGAATATCAGCTCTGTTACAAGAGCCATAGAATGGATCATAGTGATGTGATTTTTCACCAGCTTTAGTAGCAGAATCTGGCCACCAAAACACTTAATTTTTTCCAATAAGAAAGCAAATATCAGAAACAGATTTAAGTGGCGCCAAGATTTTTCATTAGCCTGAAGGAGCTGGAACTCACATCTTCCTGCTCATGATGAGGTGTTGGGTTCCTCAGTCTTTGGTGATTTTGAATTTTTTTTATCTTAAGCCTCTTCCTTAAGGCACAAATAGAAGTTTTTAAGGTTGTAAAGATGCTATGCTCCCTGCTGCATTTATCCTGCTATCAGATTTTAATTTTCAAAATACATAACTTCATAGGATAGGATTTCATTAGGATATGTAGGATGCAATTTTTATAAACTGCATTTATAACAAAATCACCGTACCATATTTACAGTCCTTAGATTATTTCTGACAAAAGCCAAGTTTTCAGCAGCCACCTGTAAGTTCAAACACCTGAGGTTCTTCCTCGTGCCAGAGGTTAAAAACTTGAGCCACTTCTCCCAAGAACTTCCAGGACCAGGAAACCCTTTCCATGAGGAGCATTGATAAGCAAAAGTTCCACCTGTGACTGAGCAGGAGGATAACAGGGCATCAGCAGGCCCCAGCTGAACAGAGCACATGTTGAGATCTCCATCCAGACACCTCCAGCAGCGATCCCACATGCTTCACCAGCCTGGAGAGACAGGCTCCTGCAGCACCACCACAGTGCTCCCACCTCCCAGGGACGGGCTGGTGGCCTTCTCCACTAGCAGAACAGCCACAAAACTCACCAAGTCCCATTACTAACGCCTTAATTAGGAAAACTAATAGTAAAATGTTAATAGTAATTAGCATTACTAATATTAGTGTGTCCCAGGGCATGCAGATGATTCCTGACTCCAATGAAACTGCTTCTCTCCCAGTTTTTCACAACGGCCCCCTCCCAGCAGCTCATAAGCCCCCCAGACAGAGTCCAAGGAGAACACCTACCTCCCCACAGCAACACACGAGCTTCCCTCTCTCCTGTGGCTTCATTCCAACCAGCCTTGATCCATGACTGGCAGGGAGCTGAAATGCATGGGAACCCCTTCTCAGGGGCCATATTTCCCTTCTCTGTTCCAAACCACCTCTTTGCAGGAGAGCTTACCTTCCTTGTGGGCTCTTACAGCCTGAGGGAGCTCTGGGAAAACAGCTTGTGCAGATGGAGCAGGTCAGGCCCATTCCCTCACTGTCTGCTCACAGGTGTAGGCGTTTTCTTCTCCTGAGCAGGAGCTGGAGGTTGCAGAAACAGTGTGAAGCATCTCCCTGCTCTGCTCCCTCGGGTGGGATGGCTGGCAGGAACATGGGGACTTCAGCTCCAGGATTTCTTGTCAGGATACCTTCCACTTAAAGGAGTTAGACCCTCTTAAGCTAAAGGACTTAAAGCAGTTTACATGAGACAGGGTGGCAAAATTAGGAATAAAGCAGGTCAGGTTTTAGGTTTTCAAAAAATACAGTAAAAATAACATCAGTTGGAAGTGATTGGCGAGAATTAACATGGACATTCTCACTGGAGCAAGGTCTAGAAGCTGTGGCAGACAAATACAGGCATTTCCATTAGGCATCACTTTATATACACCCTGCAAACGCAAATCATTGGGTGGGAAATGGAAATCAAGAAGGAAAAATATATATGTTTCTGATTATTCTACCCCTAATGTTGTGTTCTGTCATTATGGCAGATTGCTTAATTGTGCTGCTGATTACTTTTCCTGAATCCTTCTTCGTACAGCTGTAGTTTTCGCAGCGCTGTAGAAACACTAATTAGCAGGAGGAATGTTGCCTTAAATTTTTTTATAATATATACATGTTAAAAAAGAGAATTCCTCTCAGCATTTACTTATTTAGTCCTGCTTTGTCGTTTATTTAACCCAACTCCCTCTCTGTTGATCTGTCCCTGCTGTACACAGTGCCTGGGGAAAGGTGGGGAGGTCGAAGGCAGACACATCTCACTGCTGGCTGAAGGCAGCTGTAATCCCAGACAGCAGCAGTTCAGCTCAGTCCTTCCCACGCCAGAAAACTCACCTTGTCCAACAATCTGAATGTGCATTCACTGTGGGATGGGTTAGTCTTTGCAGCGTTTGCTAGTAGGAATGATCTATATGCTTGGCAACATGCAAAATAAGTTGCCGGTATAGGAACATCTGCACGATGCTGTAATCTTACCACACATCCTTAATGATCCATCACAGGGATGATTTGATGCTGTTTAACTCTTGTTTCACTGTGACATGCATTTGCCCTGCTTGTCCTGCCATATATTCCTGCAATATATCTACTTGCTGAGGAGAAATGCTTCCTATTTTCTGTAAATTAATGCTGTGGCATTTGAATTGTTTTATTTTTTTGTCCTTAACTCTGGGTTCAACCAACCTTCCTCTTCCTGGTTTTCATCATCCTCTCTCCAGCAGATGCAATGGGAAGAGTGAAGTTGCTCACTAGAATTATGTGTGGAGCCCTCACAGAAGTTATTTTAAGAGGGGCCGGAGGGGATCCCAGTCTTACAGTTCCATAACCCACTAGTGTAGAATTTTTGGGATTAACAGAAAAGATTGAGGGGGAGTAAGCAGCACATGGCTGCTGTTTGTAGGTTTTATGTCTTTCTGAAGTGACTGATGCATTGACCCCATATAGCACAGCCTGGGGTCTGTTTCTCGTGCACATTTAACCATGGTCTGAACCAGCACCTCGACTGTAACCCAGGGCCAACCAGCTCTGTGCAATCAGCAGTTTAAGCCTCCAGCACAGGACGTTTTGCTCTGGGTGCTTGAGACTTCAGCTATTCCGTCAGCTCAGTTTGGGTTTGACTCTCTGGGAGCTTGCACAGCCCACGCACCCCATCACAGCCACTTTGCTTCCCAGGAAAGGAAACTTGGGTGGGATGAGAAACCTCTTCAGGCGCCCTTGGGGCCCCGTGGCATGGCTGACTCACGAGCAGTGCCCACGGGGCTGCTGCCCGTCGCTCTGAAATTTCAGTGGCTTCAGTGACTTCCCCACTCAGCCCTGCCCGTGGCCCGTGACATGAGCGACGGGTGTTTCGGTTCACCCGCAGCACCAAAAAGCCAAGACAAAGCAAACCAAAAGCAGGTTGGGCTGAGCTGCTCAACAGATCGAAACCCAAGGCGAGGAACAGCGTGGCTTGGCTTAGCAACAGCAGTGGGTGAGAAGTGTCCAAAGCTCATGGAAGCAGGGTTTGACCACCTGAAAGCTGGGAAGGAAAGAAATATGAAATCTGAGTAAAGTCAAGGGCAGCTCATCAAGTCCCGTTTGTAAGCAAGAAGCCAATGTTGGGGCTTAGAGCAAGTGCTCAAGGAACAGAGTTTGCTCAAGGAACAGAGGGTACTCTCTGATGGATCCATTGCAGTTGCCTCCATACTTTCTGCACATTCACAAAATCCATTGGCTTCTCCCTGCCTATATTCTTCCACCAATATATTGCTCCTGAAAAGAAATGATTTGAAAAAATAATGCTGCGTACCAGGAGAAGGACTCGAGGATGCATCACACTGACTGAGGCTGGCTGGGATGGTCTGTAGGCAGAATCCCTGGCATCTCCTTGGCTTCCTACATACTCTTCAAAGGACCAGACACCACGTGCATGGCCAGCCCCACTGTGCTGGAGGCACTGGGCTTGCTTTGAGCCTGCAGTGGAAGAGCTTGTGCATGCTTAGCAGGCAAGGTCAGCATCTCTGGACATCTGGCAGCTCCCAACAGGCTGCCAGACATTGGGAAATCTGAGACAAACACACAAAAGCCTCCAAATCTGCCTGTAGACAATGGTCAGGTGGGAAATGCCTGGAGAAACTGGCATGTGTGTTAACCTGGCACTCTGGAGCCTGCTTTGCTTTAGCCACAATTGGAATGCAACCAGTTCTGGGTTTTGTGGAGTCAAAATTGGGACCTTCATTGCTGAAAAAAAAAAAGCCATTTTATCTTCCTAGTAAGTACAGGAAGAAGTTTCATGGTCACCATTAAGTATTAGGACTGAGTAATGTTTGACTATATTAATCTGAAGTGCACAGCAGGGAATAACGTCATTTTTTCGTCCTTCTAATTATATGTAAAAATTTTATATAAGCTTCTTGTGGACTTGATTGCAGCAACTTGGGATGTTTCCCAATTTGCTCGTCTCCCAGGACAATTTTTCTGCATCAGCTGCTAGCAGGCCCTAGTAGAACGCATAGTATAAAATATTTGTTGCTTTAACATTTCAAACAACCTAGAGAGAGGAGGTCACACTCTCCTGCCCCATGGGCCATGTGCAGTGCCTTTGCTGTCTCAGAGGCCTCCTGTTAGTATCTGTTGCAGGTGAGCAGGTATTCACAGAGATATGGATGGTCCCACAGCATTGTGTTGGCTTGCAGTGACACATGTGCAAACAAGAAATCCATACTTTCCTACCCCAGCACTCCTGGTGACATCTTTCAGTTTGGTTAATCAAGAACACATCGGCTAAGAGTGTCCTCAGCCACCCCCTAAATGGCAGCGCACACAAGGCACTTTGTTACTTGAAGTCTGTATTTCTTTATTAAAGGAGATGCTGCAAAGTGCTTGAAAACAACGTTGGATGCTGTGAACTGTGGTGCCCAATCAATGAGGGACATGACAGTCAATTACCCTTCCACTTTCTGATTGTCCTCAGCAATCAGCCCGGATCGATACCTTCAATCTCAATTGATAGCAGATATCAAATCTGAAACAGGACGTTCCATTGTTTTGGAAGTAATGTCACAGTGTGTCCAGGAGGCCACAACATTTATTTAACCACTCATTTCACTTCCACCTGCTCCAATCCAACAGGGTGATGTGCTCTCCAAATGGCCTGTGCACATCCTTTGGGCACCAGTGCAAGGCCCCTGTAATCGACGGGAACAGCAGGTCCACATCTCATTGCCCTGGGGCATCTTCAGTGCAGAATGAGCTACCTGAGCAGTAGAGAATAAGGATAAAAAGTTTAGGCCACTGCAGTTGTGCAAAAGGAGGAAAACCAGGAGGGAAACTGAGGTGCTGAGGTGAGGAGTATATTTCCCAAGGTGCTGCTCTGCAGTAGCACTGTGCAAGTGGGGCAGCCATAGTCTTGCTATTGTCCCAGGTGGCATCTCCATCCATTGTCACCCCTCACATCACCCAGTCACTGTTCAAGGAGTGACAATCTCTCAGTGTGCACTGGCAGAGCACTCGGCTTCGTGGGAGGGAGGGTGCTGAGGAGCAGGAGGTTGTGCCTGTCTTTGTTTCTGGAGACTTAGCAAAGCTTCCAAATATTTGAAGAAGAGCTGTGCCAGGAGGTCTTTCAGAGTTTCCTTCAAAGGTGCCAGTTTGAACAGGCTTTTGTAATTGAGAAGGATGATTTGCATTTGTAATGGTTTAAACACAAATCCATACACACCAGTGTGGGTGCGACACACCAGGGCCCTGCTGTGGTGGTAGCAGGGACTGGGCTGACTGGGATGGAAACAGTCTGGAGCAGGAGAGGGCTTCTCTGCACTCCTGCCCTCCTATCCAAAAGCCTCATAGATTTTCATTTTGGTGTCCCCCATGATCCCTGCAATCACGGGCCATGTGACATCTCCATGCTGTTGGCATCTGAGGGTGCTCAGGGCCCCCCACCATGACAGAAGTATCCCCTTGGTGGCACTTCAACACCTGTGCTTTGCAGAGACTGTAAGTTCATCCATGGGATGACCACAGCAGCCAGAAATCCCAGTGCCAACTTCTGGAGCACTGCTGCCCTGGTACATGCAGACAGCTTGGCTGTGAAGCCAGAGGTCCCTTGCCTGCAGCAATTGCTCTCCACAGATGAATCTCAGCTCTGTGACTTGCCACCACAGTGCTTCCAGCTCCTGCAGGCTTCACTGCAGGAAACTGGCTCCTCAAAGCACATGTCCTGGGATCAGACAGCCAAGGCTCTTGGCTTCACCTTAGAAATACTTGGGGAGATGGGGAAAATAGGAAGGGTACCTGCTGTATCCTGGGAATCATGAAGAATAAGCTGGAAGACTTGAACTCAAGAGCTCAGGACATAGACAGACAAAACCACGCTTTCTTAAAAATGATTTACTACTGGGATTGGCCATAGCAGGTCTGAGCTGTGGGTCTCCTCACCCTCAGGTGACACCCCCAGCTCCCTGCAGCAGGAATGCACTGGACAAGCAAACACTGTGAGCCCAGGCCAGGACTGTGACTGGATGCTTGCACAGAAAAGAGGGAAGAAATACTCAGGTAATCCACTCATGAGAGCACAGATCACGGCACAGCTCCAGAACATCCTGGGGAGGACTGGGCTGGATTATTCTGCTTACAGCCCTGCAAGTAGGAAGTAAGTATTCCTGATGCACCTTTGGCTTCTCTCGCCCTGCTCCTTACAATTCCTAAATACAAATATCCAAGGCAATCAACCCCACAAGGAAATTCAGACATCCCAGGGTGTTCCCTCTGCCCTCACAGCCTCACAGCTGTCCTTGCAGCATCCTGCCCTGCTTGTATTGGGACGCTGGACACCATTTTTAGAGGACAACGTAGTGAAATAGACCCTGACTAGCTGGCAGTGAGTTACTTCTTTTCCATGTCCACATGCCATAGAGGCAAGAAAGCTGTTGAAAGATAACAGAGATAAAGCATTATCCCTAGGATCGCAGAATGGCCAGGAGCCAAGGCATTCCCCTTTCTTTAATACACAATCCTTGTTATAAGATTGAATATCCATTTGGGGGCAGAATTCCCCTACTTTCCTTTGCACACTCCCTTCTGAAAGCCTTGTAACGCTTTACTTATTGGACCTTATTTTGATGGATTGGCGGCAATTGGTGCAAAAATCTTTCGAATGGTTTTAGGAGACTCAGGCCTGGGATCGTTGCCCCATTTGCACTAAGTACCGTCACTCAAAGTCTCCATTATTCACAGGATGCTTAAGCCTGCGTATTTTCCTGTGGTGGGGACTTCTTCGAAGTAGCGTAAAGGGTAATTAGTCCCCAAAGTCCTATTTAAAAAACATCCTTAAAAACTTAGTTTTTTGACTGTGGATTAAAAAAGCCCGATCTTAACATACCGTGCCAGGAGGGCTGGCTGCCTGCTGGGCTCAGAGTGGCATGGAAAAGAGAGATGTCCTGTCTCTGCTCCTTGTCTGGACTGAAAAGANGGGGGGGTAGTGGTGAAAAAGAGGAGGAAAAAGGAACTTTGGAGAAATGGGCATCAGTTACAAGAGGCTGCTTTAGGTTTTTTTTATTTTATGTAATAGGTGGGGATAACACAAGTCACAGTGCCTGGAAAAAGCAGACAGCAATCAGCAGTGGCAGCAGTGAAGTCTCTGAGCTCAGGTGGATTTCTGCAACCTGTTAACAGCCACGAAATAGTTTCTCTGCTGTCAAGCTGGCCCCACTACCAGAGTACTCTTTACCAAATCTCCTTTCTTCTCGGGAACCCAGGAAAACGCAGGTCCTCAGTGTGGTTTGTGTGCACATCCCTTGGTAGGTGTTTTGGGGCTGCTGAGCAACACCGAGGCAGCACAGCCAGCCCTACTCCAGCTGCAAACCTGCCCAACTGTGACAACTTCTCCCTGTTCCTATGGCTTGTTTTAAATTTTGTGTGTGCTCAAAGCCAGGGAGAAACACATAAGTCTAGAAGACACACCATTACTATTTTTAACATGCAGTTATGTTCAGAAAAACCCTCAGAAATCAAAGGCTTTCCGAATTTGCCAACAACAGGGAAAAAATCTATTTCCTTACTGCTGCTAATAATTTAGCCACCCTCCTCTCTTATTTGCTCTGTTTATACATGAATTCCTACAGCATTATGTGCTTTGTGTAAGCAGGAAAAGTCCAGTCCAGACACGGCTTCATGACAGCTCTCCCTGACTAACAGCAGAATTATCCTTATATAAGTCCTTTCTCTTCCTTGGCATTTTTTTTTTTCTCCCTCCAAGAAGGTGTTTCCCCGAACACCCCGTCGGGATGGAGCGGCTCAGTTCCATGCCTGATGTCGCAGTGCCATCTCATGGCAGCTCCAGTGCCAGCCTTTCACAGGAGATCCACTTGTTTTCAACTCTTTGCAGGTGTTTTCTTGTTGTGCTGTTCAGGTTTTAAATTTATGAACCCTAAAAAAGGAAAAAACAAGGCAAATAATAAAAAAAGTTTAAATTACAAAAAACTCTAAATCTGAAGAGGCTTAAAAAGAAGTTCCAGGATGAAGCACAAGCAGAAGAGGTAACTTTTTCTTTTAGAAGATGATCAGCTTTCCAGCCTAGCCTGCTGCTATATAAATGGTAACACTATACAAACACGTGTCTCCCATATTCCAGACCATCCCTAATGGTGCTTTCATTTCAACAGAGAGAAGATAAAAAATGTACTGATGTCTGGAAGCCATTGCAGGCTTCAAACAGCGTATCTATTGCAACTGCTGAATTTCCACTCCCACCTCCTCACAGCATTTTGGAAGCTCCAACAGTAAATGCCCATGGGGGTTCACAGAATTAACAAGGTTGGAAAAGAGCACAGAGATCATCAAGTCCAACCTATTACCTAATTTATCAACCTACCCAACACCAATCCACCATCTAAACCATGTCACTAAACACCAAACACCATCCTGCTCTATCCAGCATCTGTGTGTGCACAGTGGAGGCACCTCTGTCTAGGCAGCAGAGGAGAAGCAGAATGAGCACACATCGCAGTTTGAGGCTGCTCCCTGTCTTGTGGCATTCTAGCAAACTGCTGAGGTGTTGCTGGGGAAGCCACACCTTCAAAAGATCTTTTCTTCAAGGCTTCAGCTCATTTTGTGCTTTCAGGAGGATCACGGGGAGGACTAATCCCAAAGACTAAGGTCTTGATGCCAGCAGCGGAGGGAAGCTTTCTTCTCCTTGGAGCAGCAGCACACAGAGCACTGGTGTGGATGAGGATTCTGCTCCAGCAGGGAAACCCCAGGAAAATCAGATGTTGTTTCCAACCAGCTCAGGGCCCTGATGGCAGAGGTCCAATGCCAGGGTGGGAGATGGGCTGTCAGGATATGGAGAGTCTGCTGCCCCCCCCACATCAGAGCAGGTCAACAGGTCCCTCCTTCTTGGGAAAACCAGGGATCTACGTCTGGGAAAAAAACAGGGAAAATATTAGAAAGGAAGAGGTGCAGCACCTGGTCTGTCCTTGGAGCTCCCTGGCAGATACTTTCAACACTGTAGAGGAAGGCTCAGCCCCCTGTTCTGCATCCATCCCTCTGGTTTGGCTTTGACTCTTTGGAGGTCTGGTAGGATTTGGATCTCCAAAGAAAGGTGAGAAGTTTACTCAAAGTGTGCCAGGGTGGCGTGGCCATCATCAGAGACTTTGTTTCGTGTGAAGATGGTACCTGCCTCTTACAGACCTTGGACTGTCTCCAGAAATGTGCAAAGGAGAGAGAAGTGCTCAGGGAGGTGCAGGCTGTGAGGAGCTAGAAAAGGCTGGGAAGGAGCAGGGAGAATGGAGATGAAGGCAATTGGGATGCTTACATCACTTTTGTCATTGGCTTAACTCCAGAGGGAGAAACATCACTCTGATTGCATCTGAAAACATGGAGAAGGGCTGCCTCAGGCTCCTGTGATTGGGTGGCCTGCAGGAAGAAACTCAGGAGAGTCATCTGGTGATCCTCCACCACATAGAGCAAGAGGGTGGGGGATCTGGGACACAAAAGAGTGGTGCTGCTGCTGAATGGTGTAGATGTAAAGAATGACTAACAAAGTGGTTTGGAAATGCTGAATGTGAACAAAATAAAAAAGACCCCCCCCCCCCCCCAAATTATGCCCCCCAGGATGGGTGTCTCCCTGGTATAGTGGGAGGCTATGGAATATGATTACCAGCCCAAGGAGGGCACAGCATGGCACAGGATTACATGCACCATCCATCACTTGGTGTGTTGTTTTCTTTTTGCACACTTGTATGGAAATGTAACTACAAAACGTTCTTCTGAACAGTTCCCTTACGTGCAAATACAGCTTTGAATGACTTCTCTAGGAAAGAATCCCTACTATTTTATACAAATTGTCTTGCATGTTTATTACACAGAATCATGATCCAAAAAGAAGGGGATTCATCCCACGCCTGTTCAAAACACTGCTCTCCCTTACACGTTATGAGCTGGAACATACTCCAGGCCCCTTCATATGATGAATGATACCTACTTTGCTCTTTGCTTCCACCCTGCTTCAGTGTGCTTATTTATGAGCCTCAGTACCCTAATGGATATGCTTCTTTTCCAGTTCCTCCACCCTAATGGATATGCTTCTTTCCCAGTACCTCCACAAGACAAAGCACATTGCGGGCACTGGACTTGAAACAGGCAGTTTGGAAAGGGATCAGTAACACCTAAAACTCTGCTCCTGGCCTCACTGCTGTGAGGGACACTCTGGGACCATTCCAGAACTGCTTCACTTCCCACTGACACTCTTCCCAGCAGCTGGTAGAGTTTCCTCACCACATTTAAAGCCCTTTTTCCAATCCTGTGACTCGGAGCAGGGCGCCAGGCTGGACTCAGAGCCACAAAGGTGCACGGAGCACTCGTGGGCTCCGGGAATGCTGTGCCTGCGAGGTGCAAGCGAGATGTCTCCTGCTGTGTTTAGCTTGGCTGGCTCGGCCAGCCCATTCCACTGTCTGCACAGCCTCGAGGAGAGTGGAAGGAAACAATGTACTGCCCAGCCAAGCCAAACACCGGGAAGTCAAATGCTGCAGCACAGCTTCTTGGAGATGACACACACACCCGAGGCAGGTCCACTTGTCTCCTGGCACGGAAGCATCTTGCAGAGCCCGGCATTAACACTGCAGCTCCAAATGTCAGCTGCTGCCCCAGGCTCCATCACACACCACATCGCTTCCAGAGATGAGATTTTGCCACCTGGGTGGGAGGAAAGGTGCTGGGATGGGTAGTCGTGGTGCAGAGCACAGCCCCTCTTCTCTGGTGGTGCTGTACGTACAGCTTCGAAAATTATCCAGACCTCATTACCTTGTCAAATTAAGAAATTGAGAGCTGTCAAAGTGTAGCAAAAATTGGAAGTGGTTTTTATAGCAAACCATGGAATCTCCCACTGTTTGTCTAATCTAATTTCCTCATTCTCGTGTTGAGATTCATTACAAGAGAGGCAGAAGTGGCGAGATGAAGACATGAATGCTTTCCATCTGAAAGCACTTCCCTTCAGTGTATGTGTAGATGAGAGGGTTTATATAAGTTGTGTGGGATCAGTAATTTTCCTGTGAGGTTTATATTTTAAGAGAACTCTTAAACTTTATCCCCTCTGGTCAGTCTGCCATAGGAAGAATGCAAAAATGAAAATATTCTTTTGCATTAGTGGCAAACACTCCTGTGCTTCAGTGCTGGCTTTTAAGGCAGTACCAGAGAGTGTTCTGATCAAGCAACATGTGGCACCTCTCAAGCCCCTGCAGCTGAAATGAAGCCCTCGGGGAACCCGCTGCTGTGACAGTAGAGGGTGAACAAGCTGCCCCACGACAGCAGCAAACCCAAACAAATTAACAGTTAACACCACCTCTGCTGAGGAACAAGAGGTTAAAACCACACCAGCAACTGGCTGGGGACAGGCTTTTGAGGCAAAGCTGCCATTCCTTGTCTGCTAATTGTTATGTCTTCCAAAGATTTCATCAACTAAGTTGTGTTCAACAAACTGCTATTTAATTACCAGAGTAGAATCCTGTTAATTAGCTAGCCCCAGAAGACAACCCTTCATCCCTGTTAAGAGAAATTCCCAACTAATCCCTCTAGCAGCCCTTGCCTTGCAGCCTGGGGAGCTGCAGAAAGCTATGAGAGCTGCCCCCAAAGGTGAGGGGAACATCAGATCTCGGCCCCTACCTGCTGCCACTGACTGTCTTCAGCCCAAGGAAGGTAGAAATGTAACATTTGTAAAGCTGTTCATTCCTTTTACCATTCCACAGTTCTCCCTCCTGGCTCCATTTGCCCAGGTGGCTTCATTCACAGCGTGGCCAGCATGTCCCCTTCCCCCAGGGCTGGCTGCATCCCTGAGCTGCATTCCCATGCTCTCTCCCTCCACACAGTGCCTGTCCAAGAGTCCAGCAGCTTTCCTTTAGACAGGTTTCCACCATCCCCCACTCACCACCATGTTGCATCAAAGTTTTCCCCAGGAGGATGCTGTGAGCACCTTTTACAAGGTGCTACAAAACATTTCTAAACCGAGCCAGAGCTCTCTTCTTACCTCTCATCTCACCTGGCCTCCTGGAACAGAGGACAATCCCCACGTGACAGCAACTCCACACCCAGCAGGCCTGGAGAGCAGGACTAGTGTATCAAGGATATGAAATTCCTACAAAATTCACCAAAACAAGGGTAAAGGAGACAAGTGCTTAAACTGTATGAAAGGCATCAGCCTTTCTGGATCTCAAGGACACCATTTCAGTGTGAGAGGGATCAGTCAGGGCTTGTTCCCACCTCAAGAGGGAACCAGGTTTCTTTCATTCAGCTACTCTGGAGTTTCTGTGCTGTCTGTCACCATGGAAGTTAAATGTTTTAATTTTACATTGAAATGCCACCAGAAATTAATTTTGACAGGAAGTTGTAGGCATTTCTTTGATATCCATTTAAACACTTTAGAAGATTTTGTAGTAGGGGGCTCATTTAATCAAGTTCAATACAGCGAATCTCTAGGCGAAAATAATAAATATTTAAAAGGGTAAAAAAAGTAACTGTTCAACATCATTTGGTATAAATACATCCTCACAGATGCAAGGATGAAAGGACAGT
This sequence comes from Serilophus lunatus, assembly GCA_013399895.1. NCBI lineage: Eukaryota > Metazoa > Chordata > Aves > Passeriformes > Eurylaimidae > Serilophus > Serilophus lunatus. Next base: position 2,295,408 of record VXBA01003489.1, on the reverse strand, counting down.
TCAAAAATTCTACAAACTCTTTAAATCAATGGCTGCAAAATTCCAATATGCAACGTTGCAGTGTTCCTGTGAACTTGCACTACCCAGTTTGATCCAAGCCTGATTTTGTATTGTGGCATATGACACACTGAATTTTAGTCAAGAAGACATCCATCAACCCTGATTCTAAGTAATAACAGCAACTATCATCATAATTAAGCCATATGGAAAAGAAAATCCATAATTTTACAGAGGAGGGATTTATACCAATAAAAAACTGACAACAGTTTATAACATGGACTTTAGTAGACAATGTGCCCCCACCCTACAGCTAGAAAAAAGTCTCTCTCAGTCTCTACCCAATGCTGAAGTACAGAGGTGTTTAATATGAAAGAGGCACACAAGGCAACAAGATAAAAATTATTTCCTTCAATAGGATGAATAAAGCAATACCTTAAATTAGCAAGTTCCAATCACCAGCTCAGCCACTTCTGCCAGCAGATCCAGCTCCACTGAAATCAATATCCATGCTCAAAGTAAACCTGGAGGAGAGGTGAGAGGGTCTGGCTTATTTCCAAAAGGAAAAGGAAGCAGAGAGAGAGGTGTGTGATTAATTCCCCATTAGTATTCCACTCACACTTCCTCCAAAGACAGGGAACTATTTCAAGTGAGAAAACTTGCTCATCAAGCAGCTGAAAGCATTTTTCCTCAATGTGTTCTATCCCTCACTTCTCTGAAGTCACTTTTTCCCTCCATCACACAGGCCTGGAGGCTGTCCTTGTACATCCCACCTGCAAATATCTGCTTGCACTCCATACTTTGAAATATTTTTAATGAAAATCTATGAACAAAACAGATAGCTTTTAAGAGAGTTTAACTGAAGAATACACATTTCATCTCAGAAAGCAATTGCAGAAACAAGACATTTGGACTTTAAAAAATGTTTAATTAATAACACTCATTAACTGCACAGTTTTAATTCATAAATACAAGTTAAAATTGTAAATACAAGATAAAATCGTAAAAAAAAATCTTAAATGTGTGATACTTAATTTTAGATGTATTTGATTTTTATGGCTGTTTCTTAATATACTAAAGATGTGGAAATCAGTGCAACCTGAACAGCTGCCAAACAAAAACCTCCTAAAGAAGGAAGGAGTGCTCAGTGGAGGGTACATTCTTCTCTACCCCTTGCAGCTTCTTCTTGTAAAAGGAACTACATCAGTTTTTGATAGCATATTAAAGCACCTCAAATAGTTAACACAGACAAATATTTAAAGGTTAGCATTTTATAGTTTATAGTTTATATTCCTATTCATGCTGCAACACAAAATCTATTTCTTTTCTGCATTTTTTGTTTGTTTTAAGAAGGTCACTTAGGAAGTCTTAATGGCTCAAAACTACAGACAATGGAACCTCTTCCTTAGCACGGAAGTCAACAGCAGTTCTGACAGTGACCTAGTGGGGAAAGACATGGGCCTGAGTACTCCTGGAAGTGGGTGGGATGGATCCAGTTTGTAAAATACATTAGAAATTATTCATTACACTTTTTTCATGAATTTATATGCTTTCTTACAGTATTATCTGTACAAACATAAACATCCCATTGCTTCTTAAGTAAGATGGGGTGGTTTGCAGGACTTCCTACTGAAAATGTTTTCATTCTAGCTTGAATAAGGGCTCTTCTGAAATCAACCAATTAAGACATTAACATCATCCCACACAGGGTTAATCTCAATATAAATGTGTTCTCTTTAGTCATCATTTAATGAAGCCTTTACATTTACAATATGTGCTGTTGCCAGTGCACAGCCAGATTACACTGAATATTCGAAAAAATGCAGTGCAATTTCTTTCTCTCTTGGGAGGAAACCAGTGAGTAAATCTTAACATGATAGAATGTCTCAAAGTGGAAACTGAAACACATCTCCCCAAGCCAGCATTCCTCTAGACAGAGCACATCTAGTAGAAGCAACACAGCAACCTCTGCACATTTGCTTTTGACTAAGTACAGAAGGAAAGAAAGCCTGCTATCTTAATGAAATGGAAATAAGTATAATCAGGTTGAAAAAATATGTGGCCAAAATATCTTTTTAAAAAAACAATGAAGAATTTAAAACACCAACTCAACATGAAGTAAGGAATTGCACATTTAGCACTCAAGGCAATTGGTTTTCTTCATTTTCAATTTTCAAGTCCAGTTTGAAATGTCAGAAACTTGAAAGGACAAACTGCATCTAGCATTTCTGCAGGGCTTCCACCATCCTCCTCCTTGTCCAGATCACCTCAAAACACCAAATAAAAGCAAACCAGCTGGGCATACACTGCTCTTAATGCTTTCCACATCAGCCTTCAAAAGCATGATGCTCTCTGTGGGCTAAGGAAGAGAGAAGGGAAAAAAGAGAATAAACGAACATGTAAAGTCTGTCAGAGAGTTGAAAAGATTAAAAAAGAGAAGATAGCAATGCATAAATCAGTCAAGGAAGACACAACGTGCCAACAAGTGATCTTTGGGAATACGTTATTCTAATAATACATTTCCAGAGATCCTAAAATATGAGATCCTTTAAAATCCTGATTGTAAATGGTGCCTCTAAATGAATACTTAAATTGAGCAGCATGTAGACTTGAGAGTTATCAAGAGATTTGTCTCACTTGTTTTTTGAATCAGGCATATTAAACATGAAAGCAAATAGATTCCATGATTAAATTAAAAATATCTTTTGAATGAAAGCTAACTTTTACATTGAAGGGACATAATTTTAATGCAATGACAGATGCTACGTTCCTAAGTGATTAATGGTGAATCAGGCAGCATATTCCCATGGAAATACCCTACCAGCATCTTGCTTTTTCTAATGAAGGTGGAAATCAACAGTAAAAACAGTACAAAGCACTTACATTTATAAAAGACTGCTTTAAAAGATGTGTGTGGCAGAAGTTTATGAATCTTTTCTAGAACTTTTGCTTCACTTGCTGAAGAGGCATTCACGTTCCAGACTTGCACAACATCTTCGCGGTCACGAACGCTGACACTGACCCCTATTACTTCATCATCTGCACAGAAGGGGGAGACTCATTAAGGAATACTTTAAAAGTGAGATATGTCTAATTTGCTACTTGTGTACTATGAAACGGTGCCCAAAAGCTGGGGAAAAAAAATGAAGACATGAAAAAAAGAGCAATCTCCAGTGAGGAAAATACCAATGCTCAAACCAGACAAAATAGTTACCAGAAAGAACCACTGTGTTTATAGAAGCTATTGGAAATATTACCTCAGTGTTTTTTATGAAATGCCATAGGATTATTCATCTCTGCTATTAACACTTTAATACTTGATTGGAAGGGAATCACAAAATTCCTTTCAGTAAGGTCAGCAATATGAACTACTAGAGATATACCTAAGTCATGCCTACAAGCAAAAATGGGAGGATGAGGGTAAAACAACTAAAAGCCCAGGAACAGTACCTGGAGGAGATCAGACTCCAGCTTTTCCAGACTTGGCTCTCTTTTTCCTTTATATTTTGTCAAGGTAGCAACAGAAAGAAAGAGAAAAAAAAATCAATGAAATGAATAAAGCCCCAGTCAGGCTGCTGTTCCAGCACTGGTAACTCTGTGTCAGGTACAAGAAGCCCTTTTTGGTGTGTAATGCCCAGGATGCAGCTTTGTGGAGAGCTCAAAGGCTGTGGTGCCTGCAGCTGTGAGCTCCACAGCACAGCTGCCCCACTCATCTTAAGGAAGGGGTCAGGAATGATAATGCAAAGGTGGTGTCAAAAGCACATGGCCAAGGGGAAAAACAACCTCTGTAGGTAGCAGAATATCATATATTCACTTAAAGTGACCCCAAGACAACCCTTTCAGTATATAAATGGTGTGAGAGACACCATTTGACAGATTTTTGCTGAATAGCTCTGTGAACCTGAGTAATGCAATTCTTTTTTATTGAATGATAGAGCAGTGAAGGAACACTCCTAACAGGATATTCACTGCCACTGTAACAGCCAGTTTAATCAGATATTCACGCTTCTGAGACAAGTAAATATGGTCAAAAGAAATGTTGGAGAAATGTCATTTGAACTGAAAAGTTAGTTTAGTAATGGCTCCCAGAACACCTTCCCTCCAGGAATCCCTCAAGGCAAATGGATCAGTAAGTTCATTGTTTGTTTCACTTAGAAGCAAGAAACTGTTCTTTAACAGAACCTTAATGGTTTAAATGGTAAGATATATGCTTGCTTTTCATGACTAAAATCTTGCCTTTGATGATCTATTTTAAAGCAGCTAGTGTTGTTCACAGTCCCTCCCCAGAGTTCTTTTCCTTGCAAGGAACCTTGTGAGCCTAGAGAAGATATTTATTCTGAAAGGGACTTCATTAAATCATTACCTCTGACCAAAATTATATGTGAGCTTGTGGATGATTAATGCCCCTTTTCCAGTAAACCAGCAAAGTACTTTTAGAATATTTATGTAAATTCAATTACATGAAATATTACCTTGACCTAAACAGTATTCTTAAGCAATAAAGAAAATATTGCTTCTGGGTAGAGTGCTAACCTGGGATTCAGGAGAGCCAGGTTTGTGTTATGGCCCTGATACAGGCTTTTAACATCACCGGGGCAAACCAAGCAGTGTCCCTCTGCATCGGGTCTGCATTGGTGCTTCCCCTGACAACTCCAAACCAGAAGGACCACGAGGGCTAATGGGGCACCTATTCAAGGCCAGGTTGGATGGGGCTCTGAGCAACCTGGTCTAGTGGAAGGTGTCCCTGCCCGTGGCAGTGGGGTTAGAATGTGATGGTCTTTAAGGTCCCTTCCAACCCAAACCATTCTGTGATTCTATGATCGATCTCATTGGGTTGCTTCCAACAGTGACAGTACAAACAATTGTGTGTGGAAGTGCCACTTGGGGGTTCCATAATCCTGACACTGGAGAATGAAAATTAGTCATCTAAATACTGGCTAACAGATTGATATTTAATAACTACCCCCTGTCGATCTTGAGACTTGTATTGAAGTAGTCAGAATACCTTATCCGCTTCTTATGAAGAGGATTGATAGGTATGAATAGGATTCCCAGCCCATTTTTTACAGTGTTACCATGTTCTGCATTCAAAGTCAATTTGTCACACTTGCCTCAATCATTACCTGCTGCACAACAATCTGTAAACTGCTCTCCAATTGTTGCCAGCAGTAGCTCTTTCCAAACTGCAGCCTAAGGAGGCAGAAAAAAATTACATTCACATTATTATATTTTTAATTTAAAAGTTAGATTTCCTAGTTCAGCCTTGAGTGTCTTCTCTTTCTGAAGCTGTTGAGAAAAAAAAGAGTATTTATTGTAAGTATATGCTGAGTTATATGTTAGGTTTGTACATCTTAGCTAAGGAGATGCTGTGCATACATGTAACAAAGAATGAACCCAGAAAGGATGAGAAACAAGCATAAAGGTACTATTTACGCTATTTACAAGGCATTGAAAGCTGACTGAAGTTCACCTTCAAGTAAACCTTTCAGAAGTGACCGGGGCCATGTGGTGTGTCATTTGTGAGATCAAAAGTACCTTTACTTCTAAAATGGGCTGTCATCCAGCCTCTGAAAAACAAGGCCTCTAGAGTCCCTTAAATCACTGCCCTGTAATGCAGGCTCACCAAACCACTTGTCACTTCTTACAGTCTTCACACCTTGGATTATAAGAGGAAAAAGATAATTTCAGTCTTTTGTGATCACTTGGGACTGCAGGGAAGGAAAGCTGCAACTCACATGCAGGGAAAAAGCCCACAGGCAAAAATCAATTAACTTTTGACTGAAATTTCAAGTGCTGTCTTTCAGCATTTAATGCCTTCTGCAAGACTGCCACATTTTTCTGACACTTCACTTTTCATGTTTAAAGGCCTGATCCAGGGCACACAGAAATACCACATGTGAAGAGGTCAAATCTCCTCACCATGGAAGTTCACAGAAGTTACTCTCATGCATTTGATTATGATAGTAATAATGTAAAGAGAACCCCAGTTATTTCATCAGGGCTCAAACAATGACATGCCTGAACAGACTTCTTCATCTTTCACACTTTTAAACAAAAAAAAAAAAGAGGGACAAAAACCTGAGCAGCACTACAATTTCCCAAAAAGCACACAAGGTGCTCTGACAACTCACTGCTGCCATAGGGGATGATCCTACTTGTCTTTTCAACTTTACACCCATCAAAACATCTCCTGGCTGTACGTTCTTATTAAAAATAAAATAAACAGGTGACTTTTTGTGACAACAGAGTACATTAAGCTGGCTCACTAAACAATCCAATGAGCATCAGAGCCAGTACAAGAGGGATCAAGGCAGAATGAAGAAAGATCTTGCCCCTTCCAGTGGGAGCACAACCATCAGCTATCCATGGAAACAATGGCTTGGTCCACACTTGGCTGCAGAAAGTCACAGGCCACTCAGAACCATCACAGGTGCAAACAAGCCACACCAAGGCCTACAGAGTCTGACAGAGTTTAGGGGCACTTCAAAGAAGCTCTGAATGTTGGGCTGGACCATGTGTGTGGACTTGTGAAGAACATTACTGAGGTTCTGGCTGTCATTTAGAATAGATTATCAGGAAAAGATTTGCTGTGTTCCTTTGGAGGCCTGTAAGCAAACAGTCTTGAGAACAAAGGTGATTATAAATTACTGTGTCTCCAAACGGAAACACTGCAGCTTTCAATTGCTTGATAATACTTTGCCAAATGCTATCTAAAGCAAGAGATATGGAGTTATTGGAAAAGAAACTTTTGCTCATTGTATTGAAAAGGTTATGGATGTTAAAACAGCGTTTGGTTGTTGTGTTGGATGATGTCAGAAGTCAAAAGTTTTACAACAGCTTTATCAGAGATTAAAGAAACTCCTTTACTAAACAAGGTCTGAGTAAAAAGTCAATATAACATACCGTGCTTTCTTTAGGGACCTTCATTTTCCATATACCTCCTTTGGCATTGCTTTCTTCTTCCCTGTTATGGGAAATAGATCAGTGAAAATAAACATTCAAGTCCACATGTAGATAACTTTATGTTTGTGGTTTAATTTTCCCAGAAAAATCTCATCTGAAATGCAATTACTAACTCCAGGGAGCATGACTCTGACTTCTGACATCAGAGATAATTCTTTCATTGTTCATATGAAGTGTATCTCTCAACACCTAATCCCTTTCCTAAGTTTTGTGTCTTGGAAAATACTTATATTTTCCCTGACTACAGACCATCTTTGAAGTGGCTGCACACTGTATGGGAACAAACCAAAAAACAATTTTACATTTTACTATGGTAACCTTTTATTTTGGAAAACCTCTGGCATATTTTCACAGAAGCAGCTTGTTAGTCCTCCATTTATCCAATTTAACAAAAGAACATGAATGCCCTTCATTTCAGTTTTGTGACAGCTAGAAATTAATTGCTCTTATTAAAAAAAGACTGCAGCTGACCAGGGTCAGGGCAGACATAACCATTAAACTGCCTTGCAATGAGAAAAGCACAATGTACAAACCTAAGAGTGCCTCAAGTTTATTCTCTCACAATTAATGTAATAAGATTTTAAATTACGGCTTCTACTTTCCTGTTAAAACTCTGTAAAAGCAAAGTTAAAGGAATAACCTAAAATTCATCTTTGGAATATTTAAATCCAGTATGAAATCTATGGAGGTTCCCCAGGACCAGTGGTGTCTGGCCAATCCTCACAGATGCTGAGGAAAGGAGGGGGGGAAGCTTTGAGAGGGCATCTTTGAAAATCTGCAACCTCAATTCTTACTTCAGAATTTGTTTTTTTCCCTAAAAAAACAACAAACACAAAACAACACCACCAAAACAAACAACAACACCAAAACCAAACAAACAGAAAAAGAATCAAAACCAAAAACAACCCTAAAATTCAGATGCATTTCACTTTTGAAAAATTACATACTTCTCCAGTAGATCAGGACAAAAATCTCCTATTCTAAGTCACTTCCCAGTTAGACATACTACAATCAAGTTAAAGAACTCTAATCCAATCATAATCAATGCAAACATTGCCAAAAGTATCAAAACTCTTCAGAAAGTGCTGAGGTTCTCTAACCTGTCACATCTGAGATGCGACAGAACTGCACCAGGAAGAAGGAATGCAAAACCTGATTTCTGAAAGGAAAAAATAATTCTTTATACTTTATTCCATTACTGTACTACAATCAAGTGGGAATTTGTTGCAAGGAATCACTTCATGATGCCTTCAGTTACTTTTAATCCAAAATGTACGTGCATGGATAGTCAGAGGTGAGGAACAGTGAAGGATCATCCTTTGTTTGCACCATTATTACACCAGCTTTAGTGAAAATAAAAAAAAACGTGCAAGTTAAAAAAATTCGAATGGATTTAACTTATTCTGTGTATTCTTGGAGTTCAGTCATGTTTTGATTTTTTTAGCTTCCATTTCACAATTTAATTTCTTACCTTTATGTCCAGGGGTGGACAATTAAATTACAGCCTGTTTGTATTTAGCACAAGTCATTTCTAAGCTGAACAAGAACCTCAGGGTATTTCTTTCATAGGTCTCTTACAGTCAGGTGTTTGCAGGCAACAGAAACACCTGTTTGCTTCCTCCACATCAGGTTCCTCCAGTGCCCATTCCCAGGAATGTCCCATGAGAACACACGTACCAGAGCGGGCGCCTTTCACCTCGCATTAAATGGTAACTGCACCTCAGAGGCAGATGTGTCACAGCAGGAATGTTGTTGTAGACACTCCAGAAATCCTTGAAGAGAAAAAATACTGGTTGCATTAACACAAGAGAGCATGTTTCAAGCAGATTTTCTCTAAACCAATGACTTGTCCTGTTCCTGGAGAATTGGCATCTTCTATGTTATAATAAAATGCTCTGAAAACAACTTTTTGCAAGTTCATTTCTACTTTTATTTTTTCTTTAAAGCTGCCAATTCTGCACAAGGTGGAGGGAGAAAGAGGTGAAGCAGTTGAACTGTTACTTTAGAAACACAGTCTTTAGGAATAGAGAGGAGAAAAAAAACTCATTGAAACAGGAGTTACATTAAGTATGTCTGAAAAAAACCTCCATAAAACCTCCTTAGTATATTAAAAAGAGATATCAAGTATCCACCTTGCTTCACTTAAGATGACACTAAACTTCATTATGGCAATTCTGAGTTACAGAAACACCACAAACAATTACTCTGGTGAACTTGAATGCCTAATCCAACTACTCTAAGTGGGATGTCTCAACCAGATGCAAAGAACCTGAGATGCACATGTTGATACTGGAAAGGGGAAGAAATTAGAAGATCCAAGTTACCAGGAACCATTGGATTACTTGCCAGTGTTTCTGCTGGTAAAAAAAGCAGAAGCAGTCATTTATCTTTGGGGTGGACAAAAGGCACCAAAAGCAGTAGTGAGAAATAGGGAGGAGTGATTGAAAAAAAACCACAAAAAACAAAAAACAAAACCACAATCCTTTTCCTTCTTTATCCAACAGCTGGGAATAAGAAGAGGTTTTTAAAGATTCATGCTGCATCAACATGCAGTGATGCAATATTAATCATCAGTGAAACTTATTAAGTATTATGTATACATAATAAGCAATTATTAGAAAATACTTAATCTACTAGATAGTACTTAATCATCAGCACAAGTTTAGAAACAAAGATTGCAACACCATGTGATAAAATTTTGTGGTCTCTGGTGGCCCTGCCTACCAGTCATTACCATTGCCCTGTCAAGAGATGGAAGACTATTAAAAATATAAAAACTTGGGATAAAACACCCATTTCAACTTTCATCTTATTCTGACCTGGTCTTGTGCCCAAACCTTCAAGCTACTGGAAGAGCAGAGCTACACTGTCAGATGGCTGTGGGAACACTGGAGAGCTCTTTATGTCCTGAACCAGAGACTTTGGAAAGTTTTGGTTTGTAAACATCCTTCAGGTGATGAAGGCTGCCATTCTCATTGACGAGGTACTGGCCATGAAGGAGTGATGGAGTCAATGAAGAATTGGGCTTTGATTCCTCAAGAAAGATCATATTATATGAAAGCCTTATTTAAAATTTCAGTAGAACACTTCAGCTGTGCTTCTCAAAGAGAAGGATCTGGCACCACCTTAGAATTGAGAGATGTAGTGAACCAGAGTCAGCCAGCACTGAGGTGAGACAAGTACCAATTTGCTACACTTCATGCTAACTGTGGTATTAAAAAAGAAATGCAATTTTACTGCAAGAGATGCCCACTGCTAGGCATTGGCAGATGACACAGACATGCAGAATTTGTCATTACTGTGAATATTCCATGACATAAGAGCACTTTAAATCAACTTAGTTTGCTAGAATCTTTTTTTTTTCCAATTCATACTCAAGGAGGAAAGACATAAAAAAATCCCAAGCTGTATTTTTTAGTCTTTATGCAATGAATTTCTGTATTAAATAATAAAAAAGGCAGAAAAATACTTAAAATATATCAAGTGTAACAATCCAACAGAGGCATAAGTGGAAACTCAGGGAAGTTTAACAATCCAATATGCTCAACCCAATATTCCTCCTCCTTTCCTAGTCTGGAGTGCCAAATGAAATTCAAACAATGACTCAATAATACGCACACACAAGACCAAGAGCATTCACGTTTCATACCACAGGTAAGCAAAGCCACAGCTGTGACTCATCCTGTGAGGAAAAACGAAACTTAAAGTGTAAAGTTCCATTAATGGTGTGTGGCAGCTCCTGTGGCAGAGCCTGACACTTTACCTGCACTGTTTGTACCGTATAAATCTTCTTCAAATTTGATGCACATTCAGCCGCTGTCGTACCAGGAAGCGACCTTGAAAACAAAGCACAGATTAATTAGAATATTTATTTTATCAAGGAGGGGAAGAAGGGAGATGGAGAGGGGACGTGAATCGCACGAGTGTGAAGTTGAAATATTCACGTGTCAAAGTGGAAGTCCAACCCCAATTATCACGAGTCATTTAAAGATAGGAGCCAAAGTGCTCTTATACTTGTGAATAGGTTAATATTTACCATGTAATTTGTAAAACATGCTGATTAAACAGCCGAACCGTGAGTTTGAACCAAGCAGCACAGCGCTGCTCTCAGGGCCATCCCCACACACTCTCAGAGCCCTGCTGCTCGCAGGTGACGGACAACCAGAGAGAGACCGCACGATCCTACCCCGGAATTATTTCTAATTGCATTTAATACACACACACCCCCCCTTCCAGCCTCCATTTTTAGCGTTTTAAAGCACTCCCCGTGCTTCAGGCTTTGGGAAGGACGGTGATGCCCGCAGTTCGTGAGCCCCCTCAGCCGCTGGGTGGTGCAGGCGGCACAGCCGGCGGGAAGGGCGGGCGATGGCAGGACCCTCCCTCAGCCCCGCGCCGCCCTCGCCGCCCTCACCCGCACCCCTCACCGGTCCCCACCGCGGATGGGACACGAACACGGCCCCAGGAGAAGCGTCAATCCCAACGGGCTGCTCTCCTTGCCGGGAGCCGTGTCACCTAAAGCGCACACACAATGGCCGCAGGCAGCGCTCCCACCACTGGCCGCTGTGTCTTCAAGCCGCGTCTGCCACCAGCATATCTCAAAAAGACAAAAGATCTTCGGGTTGGTCTCACTGGTGCACCAGGAATGGTTCGGCTTCTCCAGCTCACCCTCACACTGAGGCTGTGTCTTCAAGCCACATCTACCACCAGCACGTCTCAGAAAGGCAAAAGATCTTTGGGTTGTTCTCGCTGGAGCACCGGGAATGGTTCAGGTTCCCCAGCTCACCCTCACACCGACCATTCCCAGCTCCCATCCGGAGCCGCTCCCTTTAGGGACACACAGCACCGGCAGCACTCCCATCATCTGAAAGGTCTTTTCCAACCCAAATGTTTCTATTTATAACCCTTATCGTGGGTTTTGTTTTTTTTCAGTGTGCGAGACACGGGACGATGCATCCACCCCCCCCGGAATCGCTTGGCTCCTGTCACCACACTAATAGCGCATCATCACACCCACTTCACAATTCCCAGCACGCAATCCCACAGGCACAATTTTTGGAGGAATGAGGTCAAAATTGCTAAGGCACATTCAATTTGTTAGAACTGGAAACACTTTTTCTCTTCAGAAGCTGAAGTAGGATTTCTAAAGAAAAAGAAAGATCAAAGACAAAGCAACCTCCCATTGTGCCTCAGAAGAGGAAACAAAAATGTGTAAAATGACTAATTCTGGAAAGAGAAGCAACAGAGGAGGTTTAAGGAAACAGAAGGGAACGCAGCTGTTGCTCAGGTACCAGCTGAAGAAAGGATAAAAGCAAATTAGATCTCAGCAACCCTCCCTGATACAGGAGAGTTCATCTGATCAGCATGAAATATGTCCAGGGAAACAATGAAATTACTCTCAGTTGTTACAGATATAATTTAGGCTCTGGGGAAAGCCCTAGATATTCATGTAAAGAAAGAAATTTAACATGCAAAACTACTGAAACAGCATCACATCTTCAAAAGTCGAATAATAGCTCTAAGGTTTTTTGAAGGGTCCTATCAACATAAGTTACTTTAAAAATACAAAATCAGCAGAAAAATCCCTCCCAGCTTTTTCAGCATAGAACAGGCAAACTAACAGCTACTTGACTATTTGCCTGTTGATTGCCACACATAAGAGCACATTACAATGGTGGAACTGGCAAGAAAACTGTTAAATGTCCAAATCTCAAAAATCACTTGAACTAATGATTATAAAACCAAACAACAAGACATTGCCATGGCACAGATTCTAGTCCCATGGCTCATGAACTATGAAAAAACTGATAACTTGAAACCAGCAGCAAACAAAATTTTCTTAATTGACTGAAAGGAATTATCCTAGAAAGGGTTGTGGTGTTTTGGTGGTGGTTTTTTTGTGTTTTTGCAGGGGTTTTTTTTCTTGCACTTTACACTCAGCATTAAAGAGCAAAAAGAGAAATTTACAGTTTTTAACAGAAACCAACCCAGTCAGATTGCTTTTGAAAGAACAAAAAAGGTAGTATGTTAAAAGAAACTTTAATTTTACCAGGTGATTTAACTATTTTTCAGCAGGAACTAGTGGATTCGCAAACTACCACTTGTTTTTCCCTTGTTACTGACAGAAGCAGCACCTCTCTACTAACACTTTGTTTCATGTAGAATAGAACACAAACAAGCAAAAACTGAGATAACTTTGCCTCTAGTTGTCTCACAACACTGCCCAAAAATTACTTCTTTTAAGCACTATTTAGTAACTTAGCAGTACCAGTACATATGTTGCACAACAGAGTATTATCACTCTGTATCTTCACTCTGACAGCGCCACTGAGTAGCTTTGATAGTAAATCTACTCAAATAGAAGAGTAAAATGTATTCTCCAACCACAGCCTTCAAAGGTTACCTAGATAATCATGGAAGCCATTTAGCAAATTCAATACCATTTAAAAGAGCAGCTAAGATAAGTAGACAGAATATTCTACTCTGAGGTTCTAAAATGGTTCATTTTGATACCTGCAAATAACATTTTCCAGAGAAACTGTGATTAGCTGGCAGAAAGCACCAACCAACCAGCAAATTATCTGTTTTAAAAAGTTATGGTGACTGACCATTTATTTCTAGTAACCTGCCTGGTAAGTAATCCATGGGCACAATATTACACAGTGTTATTTCAGCCTTTCAGTCAGCTCTGGAAAGTGTCAGTCATTTATGGGTATGAGCATGAACCCCCAAACATTTCTATTTAAAAAGCAAACAATCAAACAAAACCAATTGAAACAGGACCACGATGAAGAATATGACGATGCATCAATTTAAAAGCTCAGAATCATTTGTTGCAGAAATTACACCTGCATAAATTTGTTTTGATGGATGTGCATAAGGCAGAGAGTATTTTAATCATAGATAGACAGAAGGAAAATGTGCAGAATTTCCTGCAAAATTCCTGCCTACTGACAAATCTGAATCACAGCATTTCTGTGATAGTCACCCATGACCTCAGCAGATCTACATAGATCATCACTGAGGGGGTTTTGTGCCTTGAAACCCAAGAAATAGTGATTTTTTTTTTTTTTGAAAGTAGAGAGTAGAGAGTTTAAATTAAGTCAGCAGAAATGGCAGATGACTTCCAAGTGAAGGAATCTGTAGAAATTCCTACTTCTGTAACTCTTCCAGCAAACACTTAGAGAATGAGGTAGGAGTAGTAAGGTGGTTGTGTATTTTACTAAAAACCTCAATACACGTGCTACTACGAAACAAGACCCTTCAAATACTGACCCTTGAAATGAAGCCATTACAGGATTCCTCCCATTTGGGTAATTTTACTGCCATTAACAATAAAATTATTCTGACATGCCATGCTTACCTGTCAATTATTGCCATGGTGAACAAATCATTTCCAAGGAACTCAGCAGGCCTTGCCAATCCCCACGAGCACAGTAACAGGAAGGGACATGAATCATGGCACCAGCCTGGCACTGACAGCAGTTCTGGGGATGGGAAGAGTTGGTTTGTTGCCACTCCACCTACAAATGCACATCTTTATTCCCTGCAGAGAGTCTGCACGTAAAATATTCAATGGTTCTCCTGGACTGACTCTTCCGTGCCCTGTGGTGCCAATACTCTGCACCTTCAGAACATTATGGGAGAAATTTTAGTGTAATATCAGGACTAATTGAGTTGCCTAACCAAGCCAGAGCCACTGTACAGCAGCTCACATAGGAATGTGGAAACAGGAATAATCTACATAAACTGAATCCTAATGCCAGCTTGGTTCACTACTCCTTCATTATTCCAGCACGAATAAAGAACAAAGGCTACAAAGATAAATTCCATTGTTTTATCCATGAATAAACCTCCAGGTGGTTGTGCTTATGTTAATTGCTGATGCTGAACTGTAGCTTTTCTGTTTTTCTGGAAAGAATTAAGTATAGAAGTTGTTTCATATGTGCTCAAACTGGCCTTTGTTTCCCAGTGGGAATCTCACCACGGCTTTAGTAGGAGCTTTAAAAGCTGCCAAGCAGTTTTGAAAATACCCCTGTAAGTGCTTAACCACAACTGCTTTTGGTATAAATAAGCAAAATATTTACTTACAAAGCATAAACTCAAAAACATGCTGTGGCAACTAAATAAATCTGGTAATCCATTCTGAATACAAAGACTGATTTCAAGCCATCAAAGCCTGTCAAAATGCACTTACTGGGTTGAACATTCTTATAATATTAACCATCATTTTTCATTGTAAGCCACCTACTCATAAGCTATAATAGATGAAATAGATGAGCCTAGATAAATAAGGTTTTTCTATAGGGAAGAAGGGAAATTACTAAGTTTAGTTTCAAATATCTGGTGTGTTCACTTAGGAAGATTAACACACAATATTAAAATGGTTCAGTTATCAAAATTTATCACTAAACTTTATATAGAATTCATCTACAACATACAGAGAGAAAAAATCAGCATGGATAATACATTTATGTAAGAATATTTTGTCTTTCCTGGAGTAGACTAGTAACACTGCATATTTGACAATGTTTATAAGCATATAGTTCCCCTCACAAAGATACTGAAGAGTAAAACTATTCTTGCAATAGCAGTAAAATTATCTAAAGAGTATTGTTCAAAGTCAGGCAAGGAGACAGGGCAGGCAGGCCATGATCCTGCAAAGTGATCTGCCCTGCTGCACACTCAGAGTCCCATGGGAGTGAGGTTCATCTAAAAATGAGGCTTCTGTCCTAGGCTTTTGTGTGATGTGTGCCCAATTCCTGAGAGCTCTGATTTGTGTAGAAGGGTTCTGGCATTTTCTTCACTGTGGACAGAAAGTGGCCTGGCAGCAGCACTGGCACCTCAGGCATAGAGAGATCTTCAAACCACAGCTTTTTGTAAGGACGTGCAACATCTTTATTCTCACATGTGCACCCATACAGACTGAAAACCCTTACCACTGACAAAACCTCTGGCTTCTTGTATTGATGCTGAGCTATCAGACAGCTACTAGGAACGCTTATTTCAGTAGCAAAAGGCTTAGTGCAGAATTAAACATGAGATGTGAACTGTTTTTGGCTGGGGTGGAGTTGTTTTTTCCCAGCTGACCCAGTGTGGGGCTACATTTTGGATTTGCATCAAATACAGAGTTGATAATATAGAGATGTTTTTGTTATTCCTGAGCAGTGCTTACACAGAGCCAAGGCCCTCACTGCTTTTTGTACTACCACGCTGGCAAGAGGGCTGAGGGTGCACAGGAGGTTGAGATGAAACACGGCCAGGACAGCTGACCCCAACTGACCCAAGGGATATTCCAGACCATATGATATCCTGCTCATTATATAAAGTGGGAAGAAGGAGTTTGGGAGTGATGGTTTTTATCTTCCTAAGTAACCACCACATGGGATGGGGCCCTGCTCTCCTGGGGATGGCTGAACACCCACCTGCCTGTGGGAAGCAGTGAATTAATTCCTTGCTTTGCTTGTGTGCAAGGCTTTTGCTTTCACTATTAAACTGTTGTTATCTCAACCCACAAGTTTTCCAGCTTTTTCCCTGCCAATTCTCTCCCTGATCCCACTGGTGGGGGAGTGAGCAAACAGCTGTGAGGGACCTGGGTTTTGGCTGGGGTTAGACCACGACAAGATGGCATGTGATACCCAGGCTAAATGGCAGCTGGGACTTACAGGGTTTATAAAGTAGGATATTTACACCATGACCACATGTATATCAAAAAGCATAAGCAGTTTCACAGCTTTGTACTCACACAAATATCACACTCAGATCCACAACCCCAAATCCCATTAAGAGATGATTTCAAGTGGCTCATTATCCAGGACATCCCAGCCTCTGATAGTCATGTCACTTGAGTTCTATTGTGCAATCCCTGCGTTGAAATGATGCACAATACATCGACCAGATTTGTAATCCTTATTTTTAATTTGTTATATTCAGTGATGCATATTAACACTTTCTTGTAAAAAATTATTGAAAGAGTACATAATGTAGCAAAACCTAAAAAGGCAGCCTTTCATTTCAGAGCCAGAGGCTACTGCAAGCCAGACCAGAGTCCCACTGAGATAAACACAAGTATAAAGAGCCACCAGCATGAATCAGCTTCCCAAAAGCCTGTGGAAGACTTGCTAAAATTCCCCATATTCCCTAACATCATTGCATGCGAAGTACTACCAATGAGATGTGGGTATGAACTTGGAAACCTGCAGAATAGACAAATAAAACTGCAGATCTAAACTCCTGGTTTCCAAACTTTCAGCACATGACCCTCGAACATTTTAACAGTTAAAAAGGAAATCTCATTTCCCTTAACAGAAAAAACACCAGCTTCTCTGCTGCCTTCTATGAAGCAGCTGACCTGCAAGCATTTGAAGATCATAGATGGGATCTCATTTGTCGAACTGGTGAACAACATTCTCCCAAAGCTTTCATTGTGCTCCCTTTCCTCAGGCATATATGGGGTAAGAGACCAGACAGTGATATCAGGTAGTTGCTATTTCAGACACACGTACCAGGAAAGCCTTAGCACTTACGGGAAATGCAGATGCCCCGTGACATGTGTGAGGTGATGGCAGTGAACCAGGACCTGGCCACAGCATCCAGCCTCCAGATGTTCAGCCTGTGCCAAGGCATTCACAGAAACAGGGGCTGATACAGGCAAAGCAAAGGCATTTACTTCTAAAGCAAAAGATGTATCTGCTGATGCTGTGATAAAGGCAAGGCCATGAACCCCAAGGGTAGCACATCACTAGTTTCTACACAAAGTACCACTTAGCTGATGGATATTTATTTTAACAGCGTGACTTAATGAAAAGATACATTTTAGAGATCTTAAAATTGTATGTCATGGGTCTCTCTCACACTAATTTAATAGAAAAAGATAACCACATATCCGTCTCAACATCTATTTATCCTTACCACTTCTCCCTGCTTTTAAGTCCAAGTATGGTGTAAAATGTAGCAGCAGTCGAAAATTAATACCATTTCCTGAGGAAACAGCACTGCTTCATGCTAGGAACTCCTGAAGTTAAAAAGGTACCCACAGTTATCTGCTACAGAAAGTCCATCCAATACAAGCCTAAGCAGAGATCCCTCCATCAAACCCCTGTGAATGTACCAATAAACATCCCAGCTACTTCTACGATGCTCTGTAGAGACATGAGCCTCCACACACAGTAGTAAATTAAGTTCATGGTTCCATCTCTTGTGTGCATTTCAATGCCTTGGGTTTTTAGCTATAAAACATGCCTTGTTTGCCATCACTCTTGTTCTCTTCCATTATTCTATCAGGGCTGCTGGTAAACAAAACAGAGTTTTGTGTATATATGGTCCCACTTTCTCCTTGGATTTATAAGTTAAGAAGCATCAATACTAATTAAATGCATTTTTATGTGATCAGAAAGACAACAAAAAAAATCAATAGAATATCTGAATTTTAAGAGTCTAAACCAAGACTTAAGAAAAAAAAAGCATGACATAACTCGGGAACTTAAAATGGACTTTAACTTCCGATGCTGATTATAAAAGGTAGATATGCTTATCACCACATGGCTTGTGTAAACAAATAGATCTGGTTGGTGGCTTGCTTAAACACCAGTCCAGGTAGTGCTTTTTACAAACAAAGAAGCAAAACATACACCTCGGATGCTGAGCCCAACCATAACTACATAATGAGTACAAAAGGATTAATCAGAAGTTATTAGTGGGTTTATTTATTACATTTGATTTGCAGGACCTGAGAACATTTGCATGCTTCCAACAGTTGTTATTTCCCTGTTATGAGTTGAAAAGTTACCAAATCAATAAATAGAGGAGAATTTTATCAATGGTATGAGGCAGTTCAGCAGCAGAAAAGCTGACAAAGGAGAGAACTTTCCTTTTGGAATGGGAGGGGAGGAAAGGAGAAATACACAAGAAAACTGAGAAAAGGAGACAAAGAAGATTAAAAACCACGATGTTAGAAAATACACACTTGAAATAACATCTCAAATTCTGGTTACAAACTTTCTGTTTCAGTTTTGACTTTGGTCCTTGCTGTATGCACCACAGGCATGAGCTCCCCCGACAGCCCCCTTCCACAGCATTAGAGGCTCCAACTTCAAGCCCGTGAAATGTAGTACAATTAACTGCAGTTAATTAATAAATTTTAGCTAATTTTTCAAAACACATCACATTGGATTTTAGGAGCTGATCATCTCCAGGAGCCAAACCTGCTATTAAATAGTTGTAAGACTGGGCACGTCACATTCAGTGGCACCGGGTCCGTTTGCGGCAGCAGCAGGGATGCACAGACTACAGCAGCAAAGAATAACCTTTACCCTTCTATTCCCGGGTCTGTCGAGCTTCATCTCTAGGTTTAGAGCCCAAAACTCCACGGTTTCAATGTGAGTCCGCTGAACTACAAAACCGAACGCGTTTCCAAACCGGTTTCACTACGCGTCTCCCTCCTCGATGGGGACAGGCACCGGGACAGCGCTTTCCCCGTGCGCAGCCCAAGATTAATTTCCCGGAGTCCAAATCTGTTGGACCCACTAACGCGCAGAGATGCTCTCCACAGACGGATCTGGGGTCGTTTTTTCCCCAGCTCCTCGCTGCCCTCCCCCCAGCCCCACTCACTNCCATCTCCTCGGGGGAGAGGGGGGGCGAGGGGCGGGACGGGCGCGGGGAGGGGACAAGGGACTGCCAGGAGGGACGGGGAGGGTAAGGGAGAGACACAATTCTGGTGAAAGCGATGAATATGCTCAAAAGCTCCTTGGAGAGCATGGGTGACTCCCCAAAAGAGCCCTGACCCAGCGCAGCGCTCGCCCCATCCCAGCGCTGCCCACATTTGTTCACAGCTGAGGGGAATCGCCCACCTGCTTCCTTAGACCTTTAGGAGGCCACGAGGTGTTGGGACAGACAGAACGCGCAGTGCCACCGTCCTGCACCGCGCAGGCAGCTGGCGGCCCCTTCTCCGCACACACACAGGTCACAGCGCAGACCTGATGCATCTCCGGGGCCGCCGTTTTGAGCTAATCAACCTTCGTGCTCAGTCTGGCTCAGCAGGGCTGACCAAAGCACTAAATCTCTCTAAAAACCCAAGTTTTAGGACACAAAACCTTTGCATATTCACATAATGGAGAGATGGCAAATGGACCATGGATAGAGACAGCACAACAGTGAACATTCCCAGGCTTGGGGGAATATTATCTGTCCTCTCATCTTTTCTACAGCTCATTTAATTTACATGTTTGGATTTATAAAGGGATGTTCCTCACAATCCAACACGGACATGTGCAAAAAAACTCACATTATTTTTATAATAGTATTTTTAAAATTAAGATTCTCCCCATTGGAACTGTGCAGAGTAGTAAAGTTAAACACCCACATAAGTGATAGCAGGATCAAATACCATGAATCACAGATTTCTTTGCAAGCACATTTAGTAGGTTGAATAATTTTATATATATACTTCATCCTAAAGGAAAAATCAATAAAGACACACGCCTTTAAATAAATGAAAATCCAAGAGTAAGAAGGGGCAGAGGTCACCCTTAAAAAGGAGGCTGCACTGTGACAATAAAGAAACACAAAAAGTTAATGACTATGTTGTGCAGATGGAAAACGCAAACTGCTAAGGCAAATTAAATAAGATCTGGAAAACCAGTTGCACCATCTCTTGCAATTCAATTTATTCTTTAAATAGAAGGCAAGATAATGACCATTTGGGGAGCTTGGAATCTAAAAATTCATTGGTATGCCCACTCCGAGCATTTCTTCTCTTTTTTAATGGTGAGCCCACCAAAAATGTTAATCCTGAAAAAAACATACAATCACTGGCTATATCTAGGCACAGATTTTCTCAGAAGAGCTGAAGAAGAGAGGAGGAGAATGCTGATTTCTTATGACCTTAAAGGGCCACATCTTGCCTCTGTGACTGCTGATGACTGTCTCCATACCTAATACATTTCTGATGTCCTGCACTGAAGTTGCCAACAAAGTATTAAGTTTTGGATATGCAGCAGCATCACTATGGAAGTAAGGCCAAACTCACGAGATTGTTATCACAAAAACTAACTTTGAATCCAGCACCTGCCTCTGACAGGAACCACAAACTTCAGCGAAAACCTCCAGATTCCATGATGAGGATGCTGTTCATGAGTTAAAACTTTATAGCTCAGGATGAAAACAAATCATTCTGTTATAAACAACCTGAGCTGCAAGGAACAGTATAGAAGTACAGCCCCCACACCTCTGAGACACAGAGCGAGAGCCAGGCAGCACAGCCTGTATCATTATCCCAAATGAGACATGTAAAGCCTCCGTTCATTCCTTATTTACATCAGTAAATACCAGGCTTCACAGTGGCACAAGGAACGTTGTGGGAATCTCAGATAACAGTAAATTAATTTGGTTGTGGAGGAAGGGCAGTCACAGGATGCATCAAATTAGCGCTTCCTTTGCCTACAGAGATTTCTAAGAAGTCGTGACACAGAAGCAAAAATGAGTCTCCCAAGATGAATCTCACAAAGAAAAATGATCACGAGCGCAGCATCCTGATTCTGCTCAGCTACCTCACGCTGCCAGCACACCTTGAGTGAAGTCAGTCCAGAGATTACAAATCCCAGGAAGTTATTGCCACTTTCAGAGAAGTATTTATAAGGCTTGAATTAAACATTTATTCTATTGTTATTTGCCATCTACTTGGAAGGTTCCTTTTTAAGGAAACCCTGGTGATGCCTCCTGTACTTTTGTACCTTCCCAGGAAGATTTACCAGGAACAGTGTTACGGTGCAGCCCTGTGCTCCAAGATGGTGCAGAGATGAGTGACTTAATTCTCACATAATAGAAGGAACCTCTGGCTCCATTCCTTACACCTTCTCCCAGCCACATCCTGTTTTTTTCCTTACAGAATTCTCTAGGTAAACAGGATTTCTGCTAAGGCCTTACAAAGCAGGTCTGTGGGGTGGAGAGCAGGAGTCAGATGGTAGATTAGCTCAGCTGATTTCTGGCGGGTAACAGCTGAAATTTTCCCAGGTAAAAACTCGTGAGGGAACAAAACCCCAAACTGGAGTGGAGGAGACTGTTCTGCCCCATTCTGTCTGCTCCTACCACTGCTTATCTGCACCCAGTTTCAGGCACCTGAACCTTTCTGCCACACAAAGGCCTAAGTCACTCCATGCTGTGCTAATTAGAGCTGAAGAAGGTATGCTACAGCCAGAAGAAACAATGAATACTTCATACCTCTTTCCATGGTTTTACTTGAGATTTAAATCCCTATTCTTATAATCCTTGCTGATCCCAAAAGCTTGACAGCAATGGGTACATTACATGTGCTTGAAATATTATTTGCCTGTCCCAGGAGATTTTCCCACAGTCCCTGTCCCAGACAGTGCAGGAAATCCCCCTGCTATAATATAATGGTGTTTTGAGAGGGCAGACTGCCTCTTAAAACCATCAGGACCCTCCTTTCCCCTGCTGACAGTTGTGCACCATCACTGTGGCAACTGCAATGCCTGCGTACATGAGAAATATTAGGAAAGCATTAGGCTTATTTTAGCTATATTCTAATGCAATGTAGCACCTGGAAGGGAGGAAGGGAACAAGCACCATATGAGCATTCATGCTGCATTTCCACCCTGGCAGTGTTCCACAGCTATGTCTGAGGTGACAGGTACCACACCTTAGAAAACATCTGAGATAACCTGGGTTTGTTCAGGGCTCTTGATACAAAATGAATGGTGTGAAAGGTTGGGCTGGACTGTCTCCAGCTGAAGCTCCTCTTTTTCACTTCGAGACCGAGTTAGTTGGAACATAAACCTTCCTGGACTTGAGGGATGGCTGGAGCACAAGCCTTGGCTGCTGTGCCCAGCTGCTGCTGCTGCTGCTGCCTCTCACTCAGCCTGAGCCAACAGCCATGAAATGTAATTTCTCTACCAAATGCTGGTGTCACGATCACTTGCTCTTGAAACACTGCCTGGGACTTCAGAAGCATATTAAGTAACACAGGAGCTGCTCCTGAGAGATTCCCAGGAAGATAAACTGATCAACCAAGAGCCAAAGCAGAGGTGAGGATGAAGGGATTTTAGGTGGTATTTGCTTCCAGAGGCTTAAATAAATGTTTTTTAAACCCTAAAACATGATATTAAAGTGCTGAATCCCAATGCTTTTGGCAAAAGCTCCCTCATCTAGGAATGATTTCATATCAGCCAAGCTGTTAAGCAGAGGTTGTCATGGAAACAAGTTATATTCAAATGATATGGCCAGAGATATACTGTATTTAGTGAGTTCTTCATTTGCTGCATATTGGGAACATGTCAGAACTAAATGATATTGCATAACTTTGTTTTCTTAAAAACAAACTGGCTCGCTGCCCCTGTTTTTCTCACAGGTTTGTGTCTGGTCCTGCCTGGGACAGAAGGTTTTCCCCACAGTACCAAGCACTGTTCCACAGGAGAAGCTCCTCACACAGCTGGTGCCTGCAAGGTCCCATTCAAAGAAGTCTTCCCTTAAATGCATGAACCTGCCCAAGTCAAACAAGCAGAGAGACCTTTCCTTAGCTTCTACAACTGACATAACCATTCACTAGTCCAAAAAGAAGTGCTTTTCAACTAGATTGTTTCCTCCTGTACTAAAAAAGTTCCTACATATGCATTCTGAAAGTCTAAAAAAGTATCTATATAACTACATAAAAGTAAAGCCATAAGTGTCTTATGTGTTTGTGAACATCCCGTGAGTGTCCATGACCTCCTTGTAAATACTGGAATCCCATTAACTGGTGACTGATGCCAGAACAAATCTCAGAGAGGACATGTGCATACTAAATTTGTACCTCTGCTTTTTTAGCTGTGGAGCTGATAAAAAGTGCAAGAATTTTGTTCTTCATCACAGGAGTAAATGCATATTTTTCCTAATATAATCAAAATAAATGGAATCATTCTTGCTCAAGTTATAAACCAAATCAAATCAACTCTGGACAGGACACTGTGTGGAAACTTTATCCCAAAGAGTGAAAACAAAAATGAAATACAAAATTGGCTCCAAAATCACTCTCATGGGAAACACTGTGCAGCTTTTGTGGAGTAGCATCCAAAGGAAGGTGGTTTAAGCAGTCTCCCAAAGGATCAAGATTTCTGATTGCCCAACAGAAGCTGAGGATTAAGTAAAAAGCAAAAAAAGTAAACCCTTACCCTTAAAGTTTTTACACAGCTGAACATACTGTAAAATGCTTCATGGGAAGCCAATGGCATCTCACAACCTCCAGGTCCAGAGGCCTGGGAAAATAGAGTGGGACCTTGCTAAATTCTGAGGCAGGTAATCCTAAATTTCTCCAAGCTTTCTACTACAGTTTACAAAGAAGAAAACAAGGACAAATAGCTCCTCTGGTATGTAAAAAGGCAAATCACAGGATGGAATTCTGCCAGATGTGAACATGAAGAAGTCAGTACCAGTCCTCTATCTCCCTCAGATTAGTGTACAAGTTGGAAAGATATCAGTCTTTCTGGGATCCTTGATACATTCCAAAATCACACCTCTCTCTGGTTATCGCCACTTGTGAAGGGAGGCTGAGCTCCATCCAAAGCCCTTTACAGTCAAATAAAGGAATGGGTTCATTTCATCATGCTTTAGATTAGATCTTTTTCATTTATCTTGCTGTCTTTGGGGAGCTGAACTGGCTTAACCCAGCACCCAATCCATGCATCACATTTTTTAAGAGATTTGAGTTTACTCCTTAGTTTTGGATACTTGGCTTCTGCTTTCACTCCTCCCCATTCCCCACACTTTAAGGAGCTGGGACTATCTTAGGTGCCAAAGAGATGCCCAGCAAAGGTGATGTCAGGAGCATAACTGCAAGAAACCTGACACACCTCCAAATTAAGTTATATGTTGGAAACAAACCGCAAAGACCTTTCTTTCCTTGATTTTCTAGTAAAATATCTGTGGAGTGTTTCACCTAGATATTGCTTCCCCAAACACGAGCATCTCAAAATAACACCATCTTCAATGCTGTTCTGTGTTATAGTGTTATTGGCACCACATCTGGCATTGGCTTTGATGTGGAACATGAGCTTAAATACCGATTTCTTTTTTACAGCTTCCCAGTATACAGCTGAAGGAAACAATGTGCAAGAGCCATATACTACGTGCTGAGCAAACTGTGTAAGCCTGTACCTCAGAGTGAGCTTGGGATGGAAAACCTCAACTACTACTGATGTTGTAAAAAATAAATTCTAAAATATAAAGCTCACAGAAAATAATATTTTATAGAGTTTATGCTCATCTCTTAAAAATTACGAGCTCACTGCGCTACGGTTCAGCTCTTAAGGGTCATTCCACTTTCTGCATCACACCATCAAATCTGGGAGCTGTCCAAGCCAGCAGAGTCAAGGGCCCCTCTGGAAGTAAACCACTAGAGGGAGACTGACTTCAGCAATGGAACACCCACAGGGAGAAAATCCTGCACATCCGTTCAAAACCCCAAGATTTGGGTGGGTCAAAACTGCTCTTCATGTTTCTTCTTTACAAATAAAAGTGAGTGAAATTAAAGGGTCAAGTTTGGCTTTGCTCCTGTAAGTTGAGGGAGCGTTGTGCAGACGTGTATTCTTCTACTGTTTGTAAGAGGTTAGGCCGACTCTTTTTTAAAAAACCATACCAAAAAAATACCCCAGCCACTGAAAATACTAATAGCTGTATCCTAGCAACATCACGGATTCCATGTGGACTTTGTTCTGGAGTCTACAGTCCTATTTCATCAAAATTATTGACTTTCTCAAAGTCTCTAAACGACCATCAAAAAACAGTTAGTGCTTAAAAAATACAAACATTTAATTAGTCACATTAATAAGAAAAAAAGAAGAGCAGCATTGCGTGCTAGCACTCCCTTTTCATGAAGCTCAGTTTAGCTTTCTTTGAAATCATCATCGAAATTCCCACTTTATTCATTCATTTGGTAGCAGAGTCGGGTCCCTCCTTCAAGAAGAAAAGCTGGAAATGGCTCTACAGAAATTAGCAGATCAGGTTTGTCTCCCTGACTGAGCTCACTTACTGCATGGATCAAACTCATATAGCTCTCCATGATCCTCCCAATCATCGTGTCCTGATTGTGAAGGTAAATCAATTGGCATTCCAGTGATATCCAGAGGCTTTCTGCAAGGCTTTTGTACTATGCATATAACCAGTGTCCTTTTTTCCCTAAGCTTTGTTTTTATATAACCATGACGAATTTTTTCAAGATCACAAAAAATGTGAAATCCTGTTGGATCTTCCCAAAAGCTCAGATCCTTCTCTTCTCAGGTATGAAGGCTTCAGGTTTAACACAGTTCTGGGAGGTTTTTTAGTCATCAATTCTGCATCTAAAATGAACTTTGTTAGATAAAATACAAGGGCAAAAGGCCAAATAAATAAAAAATGAAATGACCCAACACTTGCAAAGAAAAACCCTTCGCACAAAAGGAACAACTAAGAATAAACCCAACCCAATCCCAAATGAGTAAGTTACCCTTAACTACTTGCATGGTGATCCAAGGAATCCTGGGGCATTTTGGCACTTAAAGGAGGGTTTGGGCAGACTCTGGTTTTGGTCACAATTTTCATTCAGCTCCAAACTCCATCACAGCTTTTCTGACAGTTTTTATCTGTCATTCCAAGCTCTGCTTCAGTAAGTTAGCAAGGCCTTTTACCAGAGAGAAAGCACTACTGAAAGAATACCTTCTTTTTCATCAGTCTGCCTTAAAAGCTCAGTTGATAGGATAGTATGGTGAAAAATGTTTTTCATGCTTTACTTAGCCCACAAAGTTGGTTGAGACCCAATAACACTTTTAAACTGCAAAACCTTTTAATGTGCAATTTCTATAGTTCAAAGTCAAATGACAAGAGAACGCCTTTGTTGAAGAAGTAATTTAAATACAGAGGGGTGAGGTAGTGACTTTCAGCCCATGAACATGAATCTGGTGATGGCTGGATTTGAATTCCAGGCTTGGCACTGAACTGTCTGTACTGCTTCAGCCTTGAGCTGACCTCCGACCCGCTGCTCTCAGTCACAAGAACACGCTGCTGGATTATCATCCTACTCCAACACCCCAGCAAGGGCTGTATCTCAACAGACAACACATGTTTAACTGAGAATTTATCATTCAAGCAGTGTTCATGGACTCTCAGATACTGTTAAATCTCACAGTTTTAGTCACACTGAAGGTTTATACATTGCTCATCCTTTCGTTTCCACCAGCTGTGAGGGGGGAAGGGGCCGTAGGCAAGGAGGGGACATTCATTTGCACAGGGTGCCAAAATAAGGGAGTAGTTCTGGCTTCACCTAAGGTGTGCACAGGTGTAAACCAACAGGAAAAACAATATATAATGACAACGGAGCAGCAGAGAAATGGGCTTTCAGATTTTATTTACTCAAGTTAAAGGATGGTATCAGAAGCTACTTCCAGGACCTCAAATAACTTTGCCTGGCACTTAGATTAGTCCCAAAAGTGCTCCAAGGAGAGCAACTAAACAAAAATTTGAGAGTTGCGTACCAAATTCTGTTTTTAGTTATGCCTTGAAAGAGACCTGTTGGGCCAATTTATACCTTGGTATTATGTAAAAGGGGGAGAAGAAAGTAAAATACACAATAAAGATGGAGATGCTTAGCCAAGCAGCTTTGATTTGAAGGCTCTCTTTAGTATTTAGTAGGCGTAGAAACCTCAGCCTGTTGGTCAGTTGCAGAGGAATTGCTTTTGATGGCGGACACTTCAGACAGCAAGTAGAGAACAGCAAGGGCTGAATTCATACTAAGGAAATAAAAACCTGCTTTCATAGTGGCTTTGAAGAAGAACTTTCAATTGTGCATTACCTTTTTTTTTTTACCTAGTGAATTTTCTAGACAGGATTCACAGCAGATCTATCCAAAAGTAGAGAAAGGATAGCAATGGAAATAAGCTGTTTCATGATCAACACAGCCACCTTTGGATCCGAAGCTGCCCACGCTCTCTGTGGTGAATTTCCTGTTGGGTGCCAAAGGCCATTTCGCCGTAATGAGGGCTGTGGATCCATCCTGTACTGATGAGACAGCGCAAGGAATGAAGTTTGTGAGGGCTGAAGCCACTCACGTGGGGCCATGTGACAACAGAGTGTGCAAAGCCTGCTGTTGCCTGCTTGTCCTACTGCCAGGTTTTCCCTGAACCTGTAGAGATGGCTGCAACATGTGTGTGTACGCATAGAATTAGGAACACACTTTATTTCAAGACTTTTTAGCCCTTCCTGCTAATGAAGAACCTGGGGCCTGAGAAGTACTTCAGCAGCAGAGCCAAGGGCTGGCAGTGCTCCTAAAGGCAATAAGCTGCTTACCTCTGGCCTAAGGAGTTTATAGCACCCATGTATCCCCAAAAGCCCATTAGCTCCTCAGTAAGCAGCTGAGACATTAGATCCACAAGCAGAACAGCGGTGGCTTGAGTTTGCTACAGCACAGATAAAACTTTTGGGCTTGGCTAGTCTGCAGCAGGCTGGTTCAATAGCCTGAAGCAATCCCACTTATGTATAAACTGGAGAAAGCCTGATCTTGTGAAATGCTCCTTAGTATCTGGCTTTGCTAGTAGGAGTGTGTGTATCTAAAACTCAGCTCTGGCATGGCGCTGCACCCGCCTCCCTGGTACCCACAGAGAGCCAAAACTGGCATCTGGCAGCATCCCCTGCCACGGCAGCAGAGGAAGCCATGTGCCTTGATGTGGCCTCACATTGCATCTGCTTCTCCCCTGCCCTGCACTCCTTCATCACTCTCTGCCTCCAGGGCAGAGGGGTGGGAATGCAACCCAAGCAGCTGGCCTGCATCCCATGAGAGACAACTACAGAGACAGGAAGAGAAGGACAGGAAAATCTGTGCCTGGGGAGGTTCCCCTGCAGATTTTGGAGAAAT
This sequence comes from Serilophus lunatus, assembly GCA_013399895.1. Classification (NCBI taxonomy): domain Eukaryota; kingdom Metazoa; phylum Chordata; class Aves; order Passeriformes; family Eurylaimidae; genus Serilophus; species Serilophus lunatus. The sequence goes on along the minus strand of VXBA01003489.1, from coordinate 2,266,580 downwards.
GGCTTTTCGTAACTTTCTCAGCATGGCCATGGGACTGGATAGCAGCTACAGGCTCCTCTAGAAATCAGTCATGTCAGGGATATTTCCTGTCTCACTGCTGCTATTCCCCGTGTCACAGGGGAGGTCTTTCTCAAAGGAGCTGCTTCTGAAGAACAGCGTGTCACCAACAATTCAGCAGATTAAGTTTAGCAGAGCCAGTGATAGATGTGAGCAGGAAGGAGCTATTCTTCCCCTTTGCTTTTCTTCCCTCTCCATTGAGCAAAATCTTTAAAGACCAGATCTCTTTGCAGAAGGCTACAGAACTTTAAGCAAGTGGCATGCATGGAGGCATTCACAGCCATGATACCTGTGTCTGGTTATTTCCAGTCAAAATAATCTCCTACTCAATTATGGAGAAGAATAGAGAAGCTCAGCCTGACTCACAATCACATGGGGGAAAAATGAGAGGAGTTGTTCAAGTTCAAAACGTTCAGCTTGCTGTGGAGGAGGATTAGTACCGCTGTGGAAAGAGGCTTTCTCTCCCTCTGCAACAGCACAGCACTAAGGGATGGAAAAGACCTGAGTCCACTTCCCTGCTGTGCCAAATATACTCCTCCGTTCTTCTCTCCTCCCTCCCCAAGAGAGCATATGAAGTATTAAACAGCCAGGAATAAGTCCTTGACAAATGTGATCGCTAGCTGTCAGATACCACAGAGATGCAGCTCTGTGACTGTTCATCTCCAGATCCTCCGCTGCCATCCAGGAAATCGGGAGTCAACACTGACATTAATACTCTCATCCACTTTGGTGTCACCTATACATTTTGCATGACATTCAAAATGATTCATTAGTCCATTCTGAGCACAGATCCAAGTTCTGCTGGCCCTTGCCCTTCCCAGTGTGATGACAGTGCCCAGTGCCCCATTCCCATCCTCTGCAAAGCAAGAAGCAGAGTGGGGGGTTTCCATCATCGGTCTAAATTTGTCTTCATTTCACTGGCATGTACCATAACTATGCCCTGGTTGCTGAGGGCAAGCATCACTCCTGTGCAGAACAATTATTTTGGGTAGTACTGAAAATTTTTCACACTGAAAACTCCTCATGCTGTTTTAGCCAGTACCCGAATGTTACCTAAATGTGTCATCTTCTGTTCTGTCATTGCCACAAAATATTATCATGATCCTTGTAAACACCCACAATCCTGCCTCATTATCTCCTGGCACTCCCTCCTCCCCTTCCAGGGATGTCTGATAGCCACCATTATGCCAATGCCATTCCCCAGGCTGCAGCCTCGTGTTTCACTCATCCTCCCCCTTCTACAGGGTTCATACCAGTTCTCTCTCCCATTGAACTGTTGGATTTTAAGTTCCCTTGGCAAAGGGAGAGCTTTTTGTTTTGCTTATATAGCACCCTGGTCCCTGACTCACTCTTTTAGGTGCAAGGTAACACAAATAATGAATGTCATCCGGAGAACTGTCTGGGACTTACAGAAAGGTGGGAAGGAGGATCTAAATCTTTTTATGCAAGATCTGACTCAAGCCTCTGTTATCCTTTTTTTTACTCCAGACTGACCTTTCCATCTCCCTGATTGCTAAGCCTGAAAACTCTTCCTTGCCTGAATTATCTGTGACAGCAAAATTGCTTTGGCTGATGACTCTCACCTGTCCTGCTTCCCTGTGGCATCTCAGCCATGGTGGGGCTCTGGAATTGTCCTTCAAGCATGTTCAGACATCTTCTACTTCTTCCTTTATATCACACCAGGGATAACTGGTTTCTACTACAGTAATAAAAGGGTACAGGACACTTCTCTTTCCAGAAACGTTATGCTGAGCTCCAAGACAGAGAAACACAAATAACATCACGAATAATAAATAGCTAAGGCTTCGGGAAGAACAGTGGTGACTGATAGAAAGAAGGCAATATGCCACAGTATTTGCTGTAAGAGTCCCTATTTCAGCTGTCTTTCCCATTCCAGGCAATGAGAGGAGAACATGAAGAGGCAGCCAATTCAAGTAAGGCACATTGAAAGGTCAGAGGAATCCATCTAGCTTGTGCAGTACCATTTTGTAAGCAGAGAATAGCTCTTCATTAAACTCATTTTGTGAAAGTGATTGAAGGGAGAAAGGAAAATAGCTTAACACACTCATTACAATCTCTGGGAATTACCTCGTGACTGCTCTGATGGGTCTGGCTTTTGTCAGACTGTGCCCAAATCAATGTACACCCACTGTTTCCAGCCGTTGTAGGGCACTGGAGGCAGGAGCCCCACGTTTCAACGCTGTGTCCAGGAGCACAACTGTGCACAGCAGTATTCCTGCTCTGCCAGGGGCTGGATGGCCAGCAACATCCTGCAGAGCTGAGCAGCATCAAGGATGAATGCTGTGAGGATTTGGGGGCAGTCCCTGCTGCTCCTTTTGGCTCTTAATGGTAGACATCTCCTCAGGCACTGCACTCCCTACAGGCTGGAAGAGCTCTTTGAGCAGCTCTGCAATAGCAGAGTGGTTATAAAATATCCTAGTTCTCATTTTTTTAGTCAAATACAGTAAATCTGGTACTGTCCTATTGTCCATACTGAGACTGAGCCTGGACAAGGAACTTGTTTGAACATTACAAAGAAGACATGAAGCAGCCCAAGGTAACTTGCCTGTGTGGGGGCACCCAGGTGGGGCAGGGAGGGCTCTTACCCTGGCAGGGAGACCAGAACCAGGGCTGGTTATAACAGGCATAGTTATCCTGGTAAGTGTAACCCCAAGTCAGCCCCTTTGGGAAGTGAAGAGCCTGCTCATACAAAGACTATTAACCCCGCACCTGCCCCTTATTTTCTCCATTCCTTCTGGCTGTCCCTTTAGTGTCACATCTCTCAGCCAGCCCCAAATTCCAAGCTCACACCTCCTTTAGTGCTATATAGCAGCCCCATCAGGGGAGCTGGCCTAGGAAGACAGATGAAACATCATGCCCTGCTGGCTTTCCTCTCCCTACAGGTGGAAGAAAGATGAGCTAGCGATTTGCTGCTGGCCTCGCAAGATAGCAGTGAATTACGGCATCTCCTGAGCCAGCTCAGCTGTGCTGGCGAGCATTCAGGGAGAGGAGAAACCCTTCCCGCAGGCACGGAGGAGGGAAGCAGGTGTGTTATTCCCTTTTGTTCACTTGCTGGCAGAGATCACAGAGCTAACGTGGGCCTTGAGGTCTCCTTTGCTCCTCTGAAAAGCCACACGCCCCCAAGGACAACTGATCCTCGTACTTACGGTTGGCAAAGTGCTTTGGCTGCTGGCAGCCTGCCATGGCAGAGCCTGTTAACGTGGTCCTGGGCTGCACCAGGGGCCAGTGAGACATGTGGTGTCCCAGCTCCTCCAAAGAGACACTGCTCCTGACAGAGGTGCCAGGGCTGCCGAGGGGACACGGTGCACCCGGCGCTCCAGTCACTGCATGAATGTGAGAAATGCCTGGAAAATTGCACAAAGCACTGAACAACCCGTGGGCAATTCTCTGTCACAGTAAAACTTCGGTGCAAATGAGAAACCTAACAACTGAAAACAGCTCAGATGCACTGATTGGAAGCAAAAAGCAGCCTCAATTATCCACCACTTTTGTTTTTCCCCCTCTCTCAGGATTTCTTTACTCTCCTAATACTGCAACAAATAAGAGACACAGACCAGATCCACAGGCAAATAAAGTCCTATGTGTGAAGCACATTGCCCTAGATATACCTTTTGGCAAAAGTCTGGTTTTGGTTCAGCATTATTTAAAATGGCAGGATTTCAGCAGAACTGCTCTGGTGGCACAGTCAGGGTCAGTGGCTGGTCCCTGCCACACACACAGAGACTTTCTGAAACCAGTCAGAAAGATCTGCTCAAGAGATGCTCCACCAACATTTGCTTTTGGGGCTGATGAAGATGATTTGATTGCTACAGTTTCTGGAATAAAGCTGAATTTACTGATGGCTTTTAATAGAATGCTCAGAAAGGATTTCTGACGTGTCCTTCACAAGAGGCCATGAAGGAAACTCAGTAATAGTACGATAATTGCATTAGCATCTCCAGCGAGCCCAGGGCCGTGCGGTGGTGCGTGCTTTACGAGGCACACAGAGAGGCCTTGCCCTACATACACAAGGATGGCAAAGTGGGAGAGAGAGGACAAGGATCTGCGTCTCACTGGCCTACATTAAACTGCGCTTTATAAACCTGCACCAACAGCACAGGTGCATCAGCAGATGCTCTGTGCTAGTCAGGTCAAAGGTGTTTTATCCAGCTCATAAAACCAGCCCAGCTCTCCACGGGTCCTGTGTAACTGAGCCTCGGACCTGTGCACCAGAGAAACACAGAGAGCATCCTGTGTGACCTCCTTAGGAACCCTAGTCAGACCCCAAATGTCAGGCCCCATTAGGAACCCAAATGTAAGGCTCCTGACTTGCAGAACCATCTTTTCCTCAATGCTGCCGCTGACACATATGCCACATAAGCTTACTGTGAAAGTCTTTTCCCTGCTTACTATCCTGCTTTGCAATGGACTTGCACACACGGTTGCTGTGCTGCAACAGGTGCTGCTGGACTTGCCTCCTCTGCGAGCAGAAAGTTAAATGGCCGCTTAGTATGGGGAAATCGAGCAAAACCACACTGATGACTGTGACACGGGTGTATCATTAGTGCGTGTCTGTACTGGGCCAACACATGTGCCCTGGGTACCCATACGCGTGTAGACGGGCACATGCACACCTGTGTCACGCCCAGATACATCGGTTCCGGCAGCTGTGCACGGCATCACCCCCCCTACGCCTCCGGAGGGGGACACGGGGGGTGCCCGGGATGGCCGCAGTGGGCGCACATCCCACTCGCACCCCCCAGCTCCCTTCGGGACCCACCTCGGCACCCGCCCCCGGCGGGAGAAGGGCGGGGTCCGGGGGTCCCCGGGCAGCTCCGCTCCGCCCGGCCCGGCCCGGTCCAGCCCAGCCCAGCCCCGCTCCTCATCCCCGCTGCGGCAGCGGGACCTCCGCGCCGCTCCGCGCCGCTGCGCGCCTGGCTCAGCCCCGCGCTCCGCAGGG
>VXBA01003489.1:2240886-2261222 GCA_013399895.1 Serilophus lunatus | reverse complement strand
GGGAGGACCCGATGGCGAACAGCAGCGAGCTGGGGAGCAGCAGCAGCCCGCACCTGCCCAGCGCCGGCGGCCTGCTGAGCGCCTCCGGGCTGAAGCTCGCCACGCTGGGGCTGATCCTCTGCGTCAGCTTGGCCGGCAACGTGCTCTTCGCCTGGCTCATCCTCAAGGACCGGCACCTGCACCGCGCGCCCTACTACCTGCTGCTGGACCTCTGCCTGGCCGACGGGCTCCGCTCGCTCGCCTGCTTCCCCTTCGTCATGCTGTCGGTGCGCAGCGGGGCCGCCTGGCCCCACGGGCCCCTCAGCTGCAAGGTGCTGGCCTTCCTGGCCGTGCTCTTCTGCTTCCACGCCGCCTTCCTGCTCTTCTGCGTGGGGGTCACGCGCTACATGGCCATCGCCCACCACCGCTTCTACGCCAAGCGCATGACAGGCTGGACCTGCCTGGCTGTGGTGTGCATGGTGTGGACCCTCTCCATGGCCATGGCGTTTCCTCCCGTCTTTGACGTGGGCACCTACAAGTTCATCCGGGAGGAGGAACAGTGCATCTTCGAGCACCGCTACGTCAAGGCCAACGACACGCTGGGCTTCATGCTCATGCTGGCGGCCGTCATCGCCGCCACTCACCTGGTCTACATCAAGCTGCTCTTCTTCATCCATGGCCACCGTAAGATGAAGCCGGCCCAGCTGGTACCGGCCATCAGCCAGAACTGGACCTTCCACGGGCCGGGAGCCACCGGCCAGGCAGCTGCAAACTGGACGGCTGGCTTTGGCAGGGGGCCCACGCCGCCCACCCTCGTGGGCATAAGGCAGGCCACCCACAGCCAGATCAAGAGGCTGCTGGTGCTGGAGGAGTTTAAGATGGAGAAAAGGCTCTGCAAGATGTTCTACATGATCACCTTGCTCTTCCTGCTGCTCTGGTCCCCTTACATTGTGGCCTGCTACCTGCGGGTCTTCATTAAGGCCAGCTCCATCCCCCAGGTCTACCTGACCACCTCCGTCTGGATGACGTTTGCCCAAGCAGGGGTCAACCCGATCCTCTGCTTCATCTTCAACAAGGAGCTCAGGGTCTGTCTCCGAGCCCACTTCCCTTGCTGCCAAAGCATCCAGAGCACCCAAGGCACCATCCTTTGCGATCTCAAGAGCTTTGGGATGTAGGGGGGCTTTTCTCTTTCTAAAAAAGAAAGATGGATATAATTTTCCATGTTTCTGCATATGATCTCAAGAGAGTGTGACCTGTGGGGGACATACTGAGCCACCACCCAGCACCCAAACCTTAGGCTGTAAGAAGCTGTTTTATTTATTTTTCTATATTTTGCGTATGCTCTCTTCAGAACATAACAAGTTGCTGTCTATGGGAACAGGTACTTGAGCAGAACACCCCCAAACCTTAGGCAGTAAGAAGCTGTTTTTCTTTGTGATTGTGTGGTTTTTAAAAACAAAACAGGGCTCCAAGTTTCTGGTCTTGCTTCTAATATTTCTAAACATGATTCCAACAGATACGGATTAAGGCCATGACATGTTTTTTTGTTTCCCTATTCCTGTCTGTTTTGATAAAGGTTTAACAATTTTACTCATGTAATATTTGATAAGGGCCAAGACAATTTTATACTAAAGTTATTTTTGATGACCTCAAGAGGTGTTGTTTTATTATTATTTGATTTTAAGTGAAGAACAAGAAGAGGACGTTCCTAATGTGGTCAGAAGTCAGTTTTGGTGGGAGCTGTTGGGTTCATTCATTTTCAAATGGTTTGAATATTTGAAGCAGTTAGTTATAACTTTTGCTTGACATGCAAACAGTGTAGAACTAATTTCAATTTTTCTTGTTGCACTATTCATTTGGTAATATTTCAGAACTATTTGTGAAATGTGATTTTAAAATACCAACTTTAAAAATAATCAACTATAGCAGTTTTTAAAACCTAGATTGAAATTCATATTTTACTGCCTTTATAGGAAGTTATCTACAAACCTGGGTAATACTTGTACATTTTGACTGTTTTCTTTAATAAAATATTGAAAACCTTTACTGTATGTAATTGTTTCAGAATGGCAGCATTCTGCTTTGCTGTCAAATACTTTGTGTATGTGGAAGGTTGTATGTCTTGTGTCTGAGTAGATTTCACAGCTGAGGTTATTATGGACAAGCACAATCCTTATTTGCTGTTAGATCTCAATTTAGGTGTTTATACCAATAAAAGTGACTAAAGCTATTTTTAAGAAGACTTAAGTTCATGATGGGCAACAGGTTTAAATAGCACAATTCTTTGTGTCTGCTGAAACCAAGTTTCTGTTAATGATAGGAAAGAGTGTGTGTAATTGTGGATCACTAATTTTAGTTGGCAAAGCAGCTTTTTAACATGGTGGCTTGGTTAATACTGTACTCATAAACTATTCTTAATAGGAAGTTTACATTAATTAAGCATGGCATTTTAACTTACTCTATTGATTTACAAAAGCTTCTCTGAATGTATTTTAAGCAGTAGCCTGGTGGCAGGATCCTGACACAACTTTTTAGCTGTGTCAGAGGAAGCTGTCCCTGATGTGCTTCCCTTTCTGATGGGTCATGTAACGTTTAACAAACATGGGCCAGTGCAGGTCACACACAAAATGACAGGGATAACCTCAGTTTATACAAAGAAATCTGCACCTGCTAGGATTATTTCTGTAGAAGGTAGTCCAAAATTGGTAGACATCCACTGAGAAATAGTTGTCTTGACACAAGTGAGCACAGAAGAGACACATGTGGCAGATCAGAAGAGGGCAAAGGTGGCAGCTTCAGAAGAGAGCAAGGAATGAAATGAGGTTGGGCTTTTGGTTTGGTTTAAGCCTTGCTTTCCACCCCTAAATCAGATTTGAGCACCAGAGAGGCAATGCATAAGAAGGAGATTTCAATCTGAGTTTTTGGTATAGCTGCACTAGAAGATGGAACTACCAATCTTACCAGAACTGGGCTAAGAAATATGAGCATGGATGGAGTGTCTTGAAAACAAAGAGAGACTCAATGATTATTTACAAAGCTGTTCAAAAATGTACTTGGGTACAGAAGGAAAGCTGTCATGTATTTCAGATTACAGCAGCAGCTACTTATCAGTAGTAATTATATTTTAAATTTGGAATATCAGCTCATACCTTAGTGAATCTTAGAGAATAGTGGGGTAGAGTTGTGTTACAGAGACTATGGGGTCAAAGTATGGACGCTCTTGCTGGGAACTGTGTTCCAGGTATACACTTCACATGCCTGGCTAACTGTTAGGTTTTTTCTGCATGGTTCCAACTTGTGCAGAATCATACTTGCTTAAGAAGCTTCCTCAGTAGGGGCCTAGAACTGTGATCTTTAAACCAAATCTTGCCATCTTTTTCCAAATCCTGCTGGCAGCCAAGCCAATATTTTCTTTCTCTTTTCTATTAAAAGTGTGATATTTTGGCATCCTCTCTCTCTTCCAGGCTATAAGTAGTATGGTTATGCTTCTATTTAAACCACAGAGATGGGAAAATAGTTATTTTAAAACCTCCTTAAAAGCTGCAAGGACCAGATTTTTGACTTCTACAAAAACTAAGCACAAGTTGTAGAGTCAATCATATATGCGGGGGATGAAAATTCACCTTTGGGTGACCTGATGGTTTTATTTAGACTTGGCTTACCAAGCAGTGCTGCTCTACTGAATGCCAGTCTCTCTGCAGAGGCATTCCCCAGCTCAGCAATGCACTCCTAGATGGGTGAGTTGGTTCTTGCCCAGTGAAAAGAACAGATGCTTTGCTATCCCCCATCAATGGCAGCCAGACCCAGCCTTGCTACAGCAAAAGGATACAAAAAAGATGAAAAAGAGTATCTGTATACCATGCCTTTTGCTTGCAGACAGCTTCCAGGGCTGTCTGAGGACTTCTGATGTGCTCTGAGGGCAAAACCGGTTCTGTTTGAAGTTAATTTTATACTTTAGGTACTTGTACTACATCAGTCAGATTGTGATCCTGGCCATGGCAGTACAAAAGAGAAGGGACACCAGTAGCTTTAATGCAGAGTTTAAATGAGTGTTGTACAATAAGGCTTAATTCCAGAAGATATGAAGCTACATATCAATTAACATACACGTGGCAGAAAATTAAACAGTACTGGGTGTCGGCACACCAACACACACCGCTTTCCTGGCCAAGAGCGCACCAAAAAAGCAGGAAGAATCAGGAAGGACTGGCAAGGCATCAGAGAATAAATATTCCTCCTGAAATCTGAGAAAATACAAGACAGTTGCACAAAAAATAACATTTCCAAAGCACAGCATTAATGTGTTCTCACAGCATCCTTCAGTCTGCATATGGGGAAAGTGGGTCACGGAGATTAAATGCTTTGACCAAGATCAGAGAAGGGGTGTTGGAGAGGAGGAAAACCTGCTCTGGATTTAAGAAAAAAAAAAAAAAAAAAAAAAAAAAAAAGAGAGAGAAATAATGTTGGGGGCAAGGGGCTGAGCACAGGGAACCATTGCTGCTGCTTTTGGGACCTGTGAGGTGTGTCTGTGAGCCTCCATACCCCAAAAGGCAGAGTGCTGCTGGTCTCACTCAGAAGTGCCAATGATCCAGACTTGGTGAGAGCTGGGTTTTAGTAATTACCTCTTGTGTCCACGTGAGAAACTGTTGCAGCTTGCACAAGTCCTGGGCTTACATGTGAAAACTTCTATGGTCTCAACCCCTCTCTCCATCCCTACTGACCAAAACACAAAGTATTTGGAAGGTTTGGTGGACTGCACAGCAGTGAGGCTCTCTGAGGATTTCCATTGACCTGTGTTTGACCAGAGCATAGACTGAGTGTTCTCTAGGCCCCTCCAGGCAGATGTCTGATAGTTTTCCATATTCTCAGCACCACAAGTGCTGAGTATCACAGGAAATACCAACATCATCTCCCCCAGAGACTCTTCACAGTCTAGCTCAGAGGTCACAGCATGCAGTTTCTGCATATCTGTGGTGAGGAATTGCAGTTGTGCTGAGAGCTGCTCTGGAAAAATGGTGATTGCTGCTGGCATCTTCACTCACCAGGTATTTAACACATTCCTTACAAACATTTCCAGTCAAAATCCTGAAATCAGCGGATGTTTTTAGTATAAACGTGTCAGGCCAGCTTGAAAAACGACGCAGGTCTGACATCCAGCTAATGGCTGATGATCTCTGATTTACAACACTCGGCACCTGGAGTACTCTGGGGTGCTTCTAGATCTGTTGTTAGATTTGGAAAGAGTTTGCTGGGAAAGGAGCTGAAATATTTTGACTTCAGCCAAATTATCTTATTGGGTAAAGGTCTCGTTCAGTGGCTGTGCTAGAGGTGGAGGATGAGCAGGGGATGCACAGCCCACAAGTTGTCATTTGCTTTTCCAGTACCAGGTCTGTACCAGAGGAGGCAAAGCTGCCTCAGCATAGTGTGAAGCCCATAGCCTGGAGGAAAAGGTCAGGAATTTGGCTTAGCCTGGTGGCAACAATTCTTTCCTAGGGCTCTACCTGGATGTGATACAGTTACATCTCCATATGCTGCAGGAGTGCCCTGGGGATAGATACAATGTGCAGAGCTCAGAGGAGCTGGCATCCCTTTCTTCCCAGAAAAGAATGCATGGGGTTTGGCTGGACCTTTGTCACTTACCCCACACTGTTAAGCCCAGTCACTCTGCTCCTTGGAGGTACCTGCACTTGCTCAGAATTGCCAACAAACCATTCCAAGGGAAGTGACTCCAGACAGAGTAACAGACACATATTGGTGGAATGCAATGTTAAGTGTCACTTCATTAACTTGGGTTGCAGATTGGATCATTCTGAGCAGTATCACAATACCCCAGAAATCTTATCAGATAGTTATGCTGCAAATCAAAAAAATATTAGAAACATGGCAGGGGGGCTCTTTTCTAATAGAGGTTCCCTAAAGTCCTCATTTTTTAGCACAGCTTCCTGTGTAGTTGCTCAAAACACTGCACAGGCTACAATTAACTCTATTATAATAGGAACCAGGAAGCATCTCCCATGCTATGGTGTTCTTAGGCTTCAGAATATCATCAAGTACATGGCATGTTGAAGAAATGGAGCCATCAGAGAAACACCATCAGTGAAGATGTCTCCTAAAAGCTGGTGCAGAGTCATGCTGGGCTGGGGCTCTGCCAATGGATGTTTTACCCCAAATCTCCCTTTATGCCCATGACCTCTGATGCCGTGTCATTCAAGAAGGACCTTGTGTGGGGTAAATCCTTACCCATCCATTGGTTGCAGAACTGGTGAGCAGGAGCTGATTTTCCAACTTGACATCGGTGGCACTCTGATTTTCCTTAGTGCTGCTGATGCTGAGCATCTCTGAGCCTATTTTCACTTGATACAATTCATCAGCTGCCCCACACCTCAGTACTTTACCCGAAGAATGATTAATTATTCTTGTTCACCTTCATAGTGCACAGAACTACTGATGGCAAGAGCAGAGCCTTATCACGGGTGAACAATCGCTGACTGCACAAGCTTTCACCATTTAACTTTAAAGTCAAGCTCAGCCTTTCATACAAGCTGTTGCATTCCTGTATTTCTATTCATGTTTAATGACCTCAGTACTTGCACTCTGTCTTTGATCTCGTGTCATGCATGGTTGTACTGTGGATGTATTTATTGGAAGGCCACTGTCTTCAGTGCCGCATTTTTCACGTCTGCCGTGACCAAGTTGATGGCGCAAAGCACTTTGTGTAGGAGGCTTTCAAGTTCAAAGCTAGTCTTGCAAGGGCACAGGGAAGCTGTGAAGTCCCAGCTAATTTAGGCAGTCATCACAGCACTAATAGAGTAGGCAGAAATCAAGAGACTGCCTGGTGGAGAGAAAGCCCACCCTAAAGTTTCTGAATGTTATTTACTCGTATGCCATTAAAAAAATAATCCTGTGTTTGTGTGAGGATGATTAACCATTGGAACAAATCATCTAGAGAAAAAATGGATCCTCCATCTGTGAGACGTGCCATGTGAGCCTGAGTGCCTGCCCACAGCACACCTGCCCAGAGCCTGCTCCCTGCCCAGCCAGGGTCCCTGCACTGGGATTTGGGGCTAAGCCCCAGCACATAGGGAGTTTAAAAAACCCAGAAATGTCAGTAAACAGCAGTAAACAACCAGTAAACAGAATCCTCTCTGTCTCAGGATTATTCACTCCTTCCTTTTGCTAACTGTTTTAAAACACTCATTTTATCATACTGCATGAATACCAGTGCTTGTTTCAGAAATTTTAGCAGAGGTAGAGCTAAAATGGCTTTATCATTAAAGAGGGAAACACAGGAAGATTCAGAGGAAAAGCTGAAGTCTGGGTGCTTTCTGACAGTGAGAGAGAGGAATGATTTAGTGGAATATTACCTCACTGCATCGAACCACTCAATCTGTCCCCATCTGTCACCAAGTGCTTGCAGGAGGGTGATGGAAAGGAAATGGTTGAGTAGCTTGATAGTCAAGTAAATCAACTGGGCTTTTTCCTTTTCCTTTCCCTCCCTCATTAGGCCTTGCAGGCTCACACTGCACAGCAGGTCCCTCAGCGTCGTGTGCCAAGGGCAAAGGGATGGTCCTCTGGGTGCCATAGGACTGCAGTGGCCCTGGGGCAGAGAGACCAGCTCTGGGTGCCCACAGGGTCGAACTGCCCCGAAAGCCAGTTCCAGCAGAGCTGCAGGAGACATCTGGGTGTGGAGGAAGGTGGATGAACAGGAAATACGTTCGGCCAAGCTGCAGTGTGATTAAAGGGGGAGAATACGGGCCCTGGAGCCAAGGAACCAGCACTGTCACAGGCAGAGGTAAAGCTGGAGCCATGGTGTGAAAGAAAGGAGGGACGTCACCAAATGGGTGATGGGCTGAGCATCACCAGAGTGCTTCCCAGCAGGGTGATGAGGAATATTGCAGAAGCTGGGTGCCACAGGACCTGTCACAGGGCTGCTGGTGGGGACAGAGGTGTTGGTGATGATTTTCTTCCCCAGTAGATCCTAAGCTCTCAGACAGACAGACTTTTTCTTACTCTGTGTAATATCTGTCTGAGCCTAAGTGCTGATGTAAACCAAATCCAAATAGTTGAAGGCTCTGTTGCAATATATGGAAGGTTTGTTAGTGACTTTGGGAAGTTTAATGAAAGCAGGGTGGGGAGAGAGCTGGAATTATGACACCACCACAGTCAGGAAATTTTGCTGTTGGATTTGAAGGGGCTATGGACCTTCCTGTCAAGGTTTCAACCATGTCAGAGAAGAAACTGGGGAGGAAAAAATTAAATACCTATTAATTTGACAGGGTGTGGTTTTTTTGTTTCCCTATTCGCGAATGCTTGCGGCTGCCTCGCCAAGGCTTTCCCTTAGCTGGCCCTTCTGGCACGTCTCATGGAAGGGGTTAGAGGTGTTCTTTGCTGCCTGGGCTCCTGTGTAGCCCAGAGGAGTAAACAAAGGGTGATCCCAATTTTGCACCCTCTAGAATTAATATTTGCTTTGCCGGTTTGTGAACTCCTTGCAGCAGGAGCCACAGCTGCCCATTCATGTGCAAGAGAAAAAGCAAATAAACGAGACCCAGCCCTGCTTGCTGGGCTGGAACCAGGCCATATTTTCAGTCTGCTGCATTACAGCCTTAGGATTCACAAAACTGCTTTACATTTAGAACCAGATTTAATCTCTTCCGTGTGTTACAATGCTGTGGTGGAGGCACAGCACCAGGGTTTGGGAGTCCTGGTGGGATTCCCAGCCCAGGAAGAGATAGGCTGCCCAAGCAGTGCAATGCAGAGCTCCACAGGGGTCCACAGCCCTTCCTGTACCATCTGCTGGGATGCAGCACAAGGACAGCAACACATCCCAGGATAGCTCAGGCTGCAGTGATGTGGTTACAGCACAGACACTTGCTTCATGTGATCTATGACATTTGTAACCTTCCAGGGACAGGGATATGCCTGTAACACACCTGATGCTACAGTACAAAGGAGCATCAGTCTGGAATGCTCTGGGCATTCCTGGCACACAATTAACCTGTACCCAGTTTCTCAGTTAAACTGGGGTTTGCAGAGGAGACATTCTGTCATTTTGACATTATACATGCCTTCATTTCCCCCCTCGTACTCAGATCTTTGGGAAACCCTTGCCATGGGGGTGTTTACAGGTGTGCAATATGGTTGTATTGGTTGTTCCTCCTTTCCTGCACACTTTGCTGTCACCCTGCACCGTACTCCTTGCCACAAAACAAGCTGCCATCCATCCTCCCTTCAGTGCTTACTTAGCTTTAGCCTTTCACATTCAACCTTCCCAGCCTTGGTAACTGAGCAGAATGACCCGAAAGCTGCCACCATCCTCCAAGGCACACACGTCATGTGGCAGAATCTGCCCTGCAAATCACTGAGATGTGTCCTACTGCACTGAGCTGGCTGTGCCCCCACTCAAGGCTCTCCTTGAGAAACAAGAGGTGATTTGCTTTATGTGCATTAAACTCATCTCCATTCCTGTGCTCAGAATTATTGATTAGTCTGACAGCTGTACCCCCGCTGGGTTGCCATTTCATATCTATGTAACAGAGAAAGGCACATTGATTTTGCCATTAACAAAATCCTCTTGTATTTGCACAGTCTTTTCTCTCCCTGCAATTTTCTAATTCCTTCTGGAAGACATGCTACACATTGTCAAGATCAAATTCCTGAGACATCTTGTTTAAATCAAGGGATTCTCAGCACCTTCTGTTTCTTTTGAATATCCATCTGTGTAGAAATAACAAACCAGAGAGCTACTGGGGCAAGGCAGGGCACCAGCAAGGACCTCAGTCTGTGATCACACTTGCTGTTAGCATACCTTGTCTTGGAATATTGTGCTGATGAGTGGTTAGGAATGAGTTGCTTAAAAATTTAGCAAAGTACCGTTTGAAAAGGTGTCTTATAAGGATCTTGTAACACACTAGAATTTTGAGGTAACAAGATTAGTGTTTCCAACCCACATACAAAGCAATAAAACCAAACATAATCCCATGCCTTACCTTAAGAGCTCTCTAAACAGGTCTGTGTTGTTGCATCCCATCCTCTCAACCACCAAGATAACCTTCAGCCTTGCTTCCCCTTTCAGCTGCTGGTCCCATAAAACCAGGGTTATCATTAAGGTCCCCTGTCTCCTCAGTAAGGACTCATTCCCATCTGAGTCCCCCTTTCCACACAACTGGGAGAATTTATTCTGTTTCACCTCCTCAGTGAAAGACTTTGTTTCATTATTTTTTCATTGTTACATTATTTTTTTTAAGTGAAAAAAATTTCCCAGGGGGGAATTGTGGGCAGGAGAATGCAGATGAAGCTTCAACTGGGTTTTCTCCTGCTCAGCAGCAGAGCCATCCCTGCAGCCCCCCAGGCTCACAGGTGTGTGATGGCTTGTCCAGCTGTGCACCCACAAACCCAAAACACCTTGCTTAACCTTTCCTAATAAGCATGTAATCAAATTAAGGCAACAACTCATTATATGTATTTCTGTCTTTTTCTGCAATGTCTCTCTGCTGACCTAAAATCTGGTAATGAACATGGAAACTGCTCCAGTGTGGTGAGATATCGACGTTATTCTATAGCATATCTATAACATCAATATTCATATAATATTAAAAATTAATGCATAGATTTCTATTAATAATTAATAATATTACTGCAATATTAATAAAATTAAACCAAATGTTGGCATAGATCTCCTAAATGGAGTGAATAAGGGAAAGTGTTGAAACCAGGCTCTCTCTTTCCAAGCGATGTGTGGGGAATGAGGCTTTTCCCTTTCAACAAGGTGGTTTGTTCTCTTTTCTCATCTGATTTCTCCTGCAAGGATAAATCCCCTTCCCTTCTTCCAAGGCAGGTAATGAAACTATTTCTGGCCTGACATTATTGCCAGAGTGGTTCTGAGGCAAACTGAGCAGCACAGGAGGCCTGCAGAAAGCTTTTTGTGGCAGGGCTGGCTTGGAGCTGGTCACCTTTTCCATCAGTCATGTTGGGTCATTTGCTGTGCTCCTCAAGTCCAAAGCTGGCTCCAGGGAAAAGCAGGGGAGCATGCCTGGTCATTTAGCCTTTGAAATACTTCTTGTGGTCACTGGTTTGCCTATTACCACCATAAAGCAAAGGCAAAAAGGGTTCCCTCCCAGCCCCTTCCACTGCAGAAAGAAATTAAAGGGACTTTGCAGTGTGCTTGGGTGTGGAAATCTCCCCTAGGATGGGAGGAAAGATAATTGATTAGGACAGAGTTTAGGAAATAATTGGGATGCAAAAGTTTAATCTTCCTCCCAAAATGATCTCTCAAATCAACTAACCTTCACTGTAAGTGTCAATTAATGAAAATTAAATTACTAAAAGGGGAATCATAATAATTATTGCTAGGTGAATATAGTGGGGATGTAGGACAGTGAGGTTTTGCCTTTAGCTCTTCTGCATCAGTAGGGAAGGTGTGGAGAAGCCCCTCGAGGACAAGTCTGGGATAACATCTCTCTCAAAGCTGCACCTTCCAAATGCCCTGTCCAGGAGCATCTGCAGGACACGAGAACTTCCACCTGCTAGAGATGGTGTGAACTTTGAACTCATGTAATTGGGGTTGTTCTCATTACCCAGATAAATGCTTAATCCCCCAAGTTAATTGGCACAAATTACAACTACAAAGTTACTCTGCTCTGGTCTGATGAACTCTCCCAGGAGTTCGGTTTGGCAGATCTGAGGCAGCTCTCGGATATAATTGTCCACTCATTTACAGTGATATAAACCAGGGTTACTACCTTCAGTGGAGTCACTGGTGATTTATGTCAGCAGGAGATGAGGAGCAGGGTGAATGTTTCCTGCTGTGGTTCATCTTCTGTGCTTTGGTAAAAAAAAAAAAAAAAAAAGAAGGGACACCTACCCACTTGGGCTGTATCTCCTTTTCTTCTTCATTTTCCCTTTGAGTGTCCATGGTATTAAGCTTATTTTACAGTGACAGACAGAAAACCAACTCCCAGGCTCCCTGGGCATTCTGCCTCTGCCAACCCAGACTGTGTGGGTGCACAGGGGGTTTGGGGAGCCCCACTATTAAGCAATGAGCCCCTCTGTGACTTCAGACCTAATACAGGCATTTTGTACCTGATCACATTAATGCAAACTGCATGGAAAATTACTGTTTAGTGAACACCTCAGTCTTTTTGTTTTTCTTTGGTTATTTTTTTGTTTTGGTTTGTGTTTTTTAATTGTTGTTCATTTGTTTCATTCTGTTGCTTTTTGCACAGCTGCTGAATCACCATTGCAAAGGGAGAGGCAAAATATGGAGGTGCTGGAGTGGGTGCTCTGGGCTTGGGCTGTCTTGAGCCAGAAGGATGCAATCCTTTCTCAAGACTTCTATTTTTTAGTATGTGCAGGATCCATGAGGATCTGGAAAAATAACTAGTCCAGTTGTTCCTTGCTGTCTCCTCAGAGAGGCTTGGAGCCCAGTGGAAGATACCTAGTAAACTCACTAGGGTGTTTTTCCTCTTCTCCAAGTAATACAGGTCTTTGCCCTGACACAAGTGTGCCAACTCCTCCAACCCCCCATCTTCATCCGTAGCAAAGCACTGATTGTGGAAAGATGAATGACTTCACTTTTCCAGTTCCAGCATATGTTTGCATGTCTGAGAGCAAGAAACGTGTGAATCTCACACAAACTATTGGAATTCTAGCTCTGGGGACTGACAAGTAAATATGAAGTCACACAGTATTTCATAGAAAACCCACAAATCTTATGTTTGCTGAGCTGAAGTTGATCCTTTGAGGCATGTGCCAAGAAAAACTTCTCATATTAGTTACACTAAGATTCCTCCATCATCTGAGACTGCAGCTTGATTGAGAAGTTTGTGCCTTGTAAATTCTAAGTTTCCCTAAAAGCAGCCAGAGGCACATAATCTTTTGCTAAGCTGTCTGTAAGGAGCTCTGCTAGCTTGGGTGAATCGAGTATGGGATAACAGATTACACTGAATAAAAATGAAAAAAAAAACACAATGACAAAATAATGTTATAATATTAAAATAAATCAAATCATATACTGCCATTATTCTGATACAGAATTTTTACACAGCAAATTTGATACATATACAAGAAGTCAGGCAGCCCATTACAATAAACTTCAGGGTTCCTTTTTGTTTTAATATAAACTACATCTTAATACATAGTTTGAGATGAGCAGGTAGTTTTACACCAATTCAAGTAACAACAACTTCTCATCTTAGAATACTAAAATAACAAAATCTTTTAATGCTTTGAATATTGAAATGCTTTGGTTCCACCTGTCACTTCTAACAGGTGTAAAAACTACAACTATTGGTTAAACCTTTACCCTAGAGATGCGCCTAACTTAAAAATACAATTATATTAATAAAGATACAAAATGCAATGTAAATACAGTCTTTTGGCAATCGTCATATGCTTCACACTATGCACTTATTCAACTCTCAGTTCAATGCAGATGTTTCAAAGTGTAAAAGCATGGCCAAAATTTTCCAAAACTGACAATAAACTTGGATGTTTTCATTCTGGGGTTCGGCTGGGACCATGAGGAACACAAAATTGTTCAGAAATGGTCTTTCTGCCCTCAAAAAGCGATTTTGCTTTAGCAGATGTTATTTTGCTACCCCAAAATAAAGGCATCCGCCACTGTGAGTCCCCCCCTGAAAACCTTGGCTACAACAGCACAGCATCTCATCTCCAGTTGATGTGGGTGAGGCAGGAAAGTGTGGTGAAGGGTTTCCCCTGGCGAGTACCTTGTTCATCACAATAACGAGAAAACGAGAATGCCGAGTGGCTCTTCCTAGTGCAGAACAGCTCCTGCTAAAAGAAGGCATCTTCTTTCCTGAAGTCCGGGACACATTTGAATTTGCTGGGAGAAGTCCGTACACAGGTGAGGCCCGGGAGACACGGGCAGGTGTGGTGCATCCGCCGCCCGGAGAAGGGAACCTGGGCACAAAGAGCACAGACGTCAAGGACAGGGGGCACTGTGGAGGTGTTTTTTTGGGAGGATGCCTGTTGTATGTCCTGGTCAAGACACAGGAGCAAAATGTTAACAGTCATGTTGCTGTGTAAATCTACATCTGTGACACGTGTTGTCCATTTAGTCTCGTTTCATAAAGGAGCTTGTTGTGAAACTACATTGGCCTTCAGCATCATGTTTTGTGGTGTTACTGTGAAGGGCTTTCTGCTTGTCCTGATTGATTCCTGCCTTGTCACGTGGCACAGAGAAGGGCCAGGGAACCTTGGAATCCCATTATAATCAGGCTGGAAGGGATCTTTGGAGATCACCTCGCCTGACCTGCCTTTGAGCAGGATCCTTTTCACCACGGGGCAGAGGTTTCTCAATTCATCCCCGCCTCCTCCAGCCATGCTGTGCTGCAGGGAGCACATACGGACTGCATTAGACAAATTTAACTGTGCCATGACATGCACATGCGCTGACACTCTACAACAACTTAAGCACAAGCTCTGTCTTTTACAGGAGCCGAGCAGGACAGCACAGTGGGACATGGCTGGGGGCCACAGCTCTGCCAGCTGGCAGCACACACTGAGCATCCCCTGGATATAGTGAAGGAAGCACAGAGGTACAAAGCCAGAGCCAGATAGGCAGGCAACCCTAATTCTCTCATTTCCAGATTTATATGTGTTTTGAGCCTGGAATTTTAATATTCCACGATTTTTTTGTGTTGGTGTGCAAATTTTCTCTTTAAGAAAGTCAGAGGAAGAATATCCTGTGCATCACACCAAGGACCAGTGTGAATCCAGTGACACCCTGCTGGGTGCAGGGGGTGGGCCCAGGATCTCACATCACCTGCAGTGCCCTGGGCCAGCACCAGCCTTCTGCCCAGCACTGTCTGAAGAGCAGCCCCAGTGCGAGGGATGCCTAGGGCTTCCCCGTGCTGCCCGACACAGCTGCTCTGCTCTGGCGTGAGCAGAGGGGCCAACCAGCCACAGGTGCTGAGGACTCCCCATGGGAATCGTGCCTCAGGTGCCCATGAAACCCAAAACCTGAACTCTCAACCTTCTGACAACTCAGGTGATTTATTCAAAACATTACAGTTGCTGCAAGGAAATGTTCCTTTCAGCAGGACTCCCACGCTGCCAAATCTCACCTGCCTGGTCCTGCCTCAAAATGCCAGCTGGGACTGCTAATGGCATCAATCCATCGCCATCTAGTTGCTGGGAAGGAAACTAGAAGATGGAAGCCTGACTGCCAACTGTCTCCTCCAGAGCATCTCCAGGCTCCTCTGGAGGTCCTGAGGTGCCATGGCCATGGTGGTGGCTGCTTTTGACCTGTCCTTCTGGTCAAAGCTTCGGATATCAGGACACACAGCTGCTCCCTAATCCAAATATTTAGGAGCGAGGAACAATTAAGCAAACACTGCATCCTTAAAAACACCTCATTTCACATTCTATAGAAAATCTATTTGCTTTGTGTTTGTCAGGAAGAGCAGCGGGGTGAGGAATCTAAATCTAAAATTAACCTCATAAAGCTTTTAAACATCAATGACTGACTAAGTCTGGGGTGGACAGGCATCTTCTCTGATTGTAATTATGCAGGCAATCAGCTTAATATGTATCACACAGTATAAATTACTGCCCAATAGCAAAGCTTATAAAAACTTCAGAAGACAATTTCTCCTATCCCGACTCTCTTGCTAATGTCAAGAGCCCTTAAAAGAAAAACCTGCTACATTACATTGTAAAATTGAACATACTGCAGCAGATTTGAAAATTTGACAGTAATAGAACAGAATCTTGAACTTCTTAAAACTTAGAAAATAAACCACAGATACTGAGATGAGAAGCCAGGAGTTGGTTGAAGCAGTGAGAGCTAACTAGCTGCACGTTTATAATTTGTATTTTTTGCCTTGGTATCTTTACCATGTGATGACTTTGGGCCATGCTTTTCTCTGAGGGTGGCTCTGAAGACCATCAGGTTCTCAAGCTCCTTTGTAACATCCCATTCATTCTTTTGAATTATTTTTAAATAACGAGGGTTTTTTATACTGTATATAATAAACATAATTACATAGCCTTAAATAAATACATTTGTTAAAATCATTATATTAATAATACAGTTTATAATCTAATAACGTACTAATATATAACTAATGTTATATATGTGTGTGTATATATGAATACATATATATGTATTTGAAATTAATAGGTAGAATAGAAGCAAAGAGAGCCTGTGGTGAGTTTTCTCAAGTCCAAATGTGTGTCAGCACCTTCTCAACAGCTTCTCAAGGCACCAGGTGTCCCATCACCAGTAAGTGACATTTTTATGCTTGTGATAGGATCTTGTCCACTTCCACTGAGGTTGGTGACATTTGCTACATTCGTGCTTAGAGGAGCAAGGATTGGCAGAGTTGGGGCTTGGAAACTGCTAACGCTGTTCTGGATCATGTAACGAAACAAAACAGCAACAACAAACTAATAAGGAAACAATCTGGAAAGCGTGTAGTGCTTTCATCCTCTGATTCTCTCCTGCATAATTCTGACAGTAATGTATTTCCTTACGTAGGTGCCTTCAGCAATGCTTCCATACAGATCCAAATGGCTGAATATTGTGAGGAGTGGGATATTTCCCTGCCCGTTCAGCACGTATAGTTTTTATGCAACGTGACGTACAGCGCAGGATATTCCTGCTTCTTTCTGCCCTGCCAGCTCCAGCCCCACAGCCCCACTGGTGACATACTCACTCTGTGACTCAAAGGATGGCACTCCTCTCCCAGATCTCCCATCGGCGTGCACATCCTCAGGCTGCGGATCCAGAGGCTGACGGCACAGCACATCCCACCTCCGCACTGCTGGTCTCGGTCACAGGCCTGGAGTTCAATACAGCATTGGGCAAATTAAATGAATAGTAAATATATTCCAGAAATAGGACAGATCAGGTGCTCATGAGCTACTTCTGCCACCCCACAAGTTACCATGGCTCATTAAGGCTGAACAATAAGATTTAAGGCTGATATGCAATACTTGTAACTCCTGTGGATTTGAACGTACACACTCCTGGCACATTTTGGAGTTAAATCCAGGTTGATTAAAGCCAGGACTACACATGGAGTTGCTCAGGGCCAAATCAAGGGCTGTCAGTGATTTATAGTCCCAGCTTCTGAGCATTGATGGAACATGGCACATGCCATTCACTTTCCCAGGTCTGGGGCCTGAGTAAGCTCAAGCAGGAGCAAGGTCCAACTGCACCAAAACAATCACCAAAGCAGGCATCAAACCCGTCACAAAAACAGTATTCTGGAGAAGCTAAGATAGGAAATCACCCATTAATTTATTGACTTTTAAGCAACTATTCCTTCTACCTTCTTAGGATAATAAGAAGGTTGGATGCCTTTGCAAGACTCCGTGACAGTTTTGTTAGAGAAGTTCAAGTGGAAATAGTTAAAATAGAAGTTAAAATATGGATTCTGTGGTTGCTATCTAGAATTACATGTATCTAAAAGAGGTCTTAGGAAAAGCTTTGCATAAGTGTCTACATCCAAAAAAATGCTGCTGTGGTAGAATTCCCCTTCAAGGGAGGGAAAAATATTTTAGTGATTTACCCAATACAGCTTAGATAAGCACAAACCAAAATGCAAACTAGTGGGTATGTTTGAAAAACCACAAACCATAAAGAGCAATTGACACGTTAGGGTTTGAAAGCAAGTTACTCTGTGTCTTTCAGCTACTTTTTAATCAAAAGCTTGTCAGACTTTTTATTATAAGAACTTAATGCAAAAACCAGCCTCCTCTCTCTGATGAGAAATGCCCTTAGTCAAAGGTTCTGATCACACCCCAAATGTAAGCTTAATTAGCTCACTGCTCTTGGTGTCTGACAGCAGCAGTGATAGACCAAAGACACTGGTCAGCACTACACAAACAGGCAACTCATAAAAATGTACGTAAAAGATGATAACAGTTCTGGGGAAGACGCATATCAGAATAAACATTCTCTTGAGGGAAACCCTGGGACCTTGGGGTTTATATGATAAATGCCATTAGACTACTCTACTGGGTAAATATTGCACTGGTTTGACCAGCAGAAGCCAGATTAAAATACGTATTTAAACTTCAGCCAGTAGTTTAGGAAGAAGCTGTTGCAGTAGGATCGAGCTATTAAATAATCTGTGTAACTGAAACAGCTCCTAATTACACAGCTCTGTGCTACAGGTGAGCTCAAACACAGAGTATTTACTTGCAAGACTAATATGGCCATAAAATTACTGCTAGAGCCTGCCAGGTAGATAATGTTCACTTTCTGAACTCTCTCTCTCTCAAAAAAAAAAAAAAAAAAAAAAAAAAAGAAAAAAAAAAAAAAAAAAAAAAAAAAAAAGGAAAACAAACAAAAAAAAGCAGGTCCAGTGATTTTGGCTGCCCCTGGCTCACCAATGTCCACTGCTCAGCTGGAGTCACAGGCTTTGCTATTTCTTACCAGTCAGCTCCTGACTCCCTTTTTTTCTCAGCTATGTATCTCAAATCTATCTCTGTAGGACTAGTCCTGGGGTAAAGCACGACTCAGTTGAAAAACCCACCTGAGTATGTCCTAGCAAAGGTTCTCAATGTCTGTGTGGAGCAATTCCCTTCTAAAACTCACACACACGTATTTACATCTGGCAGAAATTTTCAGGTTCCCTTTCCAAAAATGTATGACAAGTTTTGAAAATATTCAACCCAAACACTCCTGCCCACACCTTATCTGTACGGTGTAATTCATACTGTTACTCCTAATCTCCCCAGGACACCACACGAACACCTCATTTAAATACAGTTTTACGGAAAATCAGCTCAGGACTATTTCCCAGGTGAAATGCCAGCTGCAAAGGCAACTGGAGTCAACACATGAACCACCACTGAAGTGAAGAAAGTTTGAATCAAGTCCTTAAACTGCAAATTAAAAGCTCCTTGCAGGCTTAGAGGATGGGGACATGAACACCTACGTCAGCTCTCATCTGAGATTTGCCCATTCATCGGAAGCCAAAAATGCATCAAAGTTATTTAAGCAGAAACACACTGCAGTAGTTAATAAAGAAATATTTTCTAGTCTAATCTATTTTTACTTTTTGGATCTCCTTTGTCCTTGATCTATTACTCAGTGCCTCACAATTTATTTAATTGACTAATTATGCTTTAAAGGTGTAGCCACAAGTGTAACAACAGATAAATTTAAGAGGAACTTGAAATTCTCAAATATTGAAAAATTCCTTCACATTCTCTGCTCCAAAAAGTAATCAGTCATGGGAACTGATCTGACTTCCAGAGCAATGCCCACGAGCTGTTTCATAGACTTTAGTTGTCTGGACAGGGAGCCTGGACAGCCACCGAGAAATCCGCTACTGTGAGTGCAACTTCTGGTGGTTACAAAAGACATGTCAACTCTCGAAGGAGTACAAATTCTGGGTTATTAATCCAAAGCAAACACTTAAAAATCATTTTACTTAAGAGTGATGCAATGCTTTGGGTTAAATAACGTCTTAGGGAAAAAAAATAATTTCATAACCAAAGTAAATCTCGAGCCTAAAAACAACAACAACAGGGATTCATTTGCAAGGGTTGGCCATCGAGGGGGAAAAGCAGCACAGTCGTACTCAAGGAAAGTAAAAAGGCATTTCGCGGTGATTGCAGTCCTGCCCTGCACGCGAGGGGAAGAGCTGCAGGAAGTCGGGGTGCACAGCAGGCAGTGCAGTGCCTTGAGCCAGATTCTTCCAGGGCAGGTTTGAGGGCAGCTGGGGCTGCATGGAGGGTGACGGGAGACAGTTCCAGCCCTCGAAAAGCAGCTGGAATCTCTGCAAACTCCCGGACCAGCCTGGAGACAATCCCCCACTGAGTCCAGACATCCCTCGCACCAGACAGACAGACCTCACGCGTGTCATCCCTCACCTTAGAGACCCACAAATCCTGGTATCGCCCCCCAAGCTCTGATATGACTTAGTCCAGCGAGACCCGCAGCTCCGGGCATCCCTCATCCCAGGGAGAACGCCGCGTCCTGGTATCACTTATCCCAGACGGACATCCAAGCCCTGGCATCTCTCATCGCCTGGCACAGCTCTCCTCCCACGTCCTGGTTATCATTATCCCAGAAAGACCCCTCAGCTACGGGCATCCCTCACCGAGCGTGAGACCCCCTCCGTCCTGCCATCCCCGGTGCCGGACACACCGCCGAGTCCCGGCAGCGCTCACCCACAGAGACCAGCTCCGGGCATCCCTCGCGGCAGAGCGTTCTCCTCTCCGCCGGCATCCCTCATCCCGGGAAATCCTCTCCATTCCCGCTATCACTCACCGCGGACAGACCCCGAATCCCGTCCCCGCTGCCGTGGTGGAGCCCTCCCTCCCCCGCAGCCCCGGGCCCGCCCCAGCCCTCCCGGTGCCGGTGCCGGTGGCGGCGCGGC
>VXBA01003489.1:2158131-2240684 GCA_013399895.1 Serilophus lunatus | reverse complement strand
GGGGGGACGTCCCAAAGCTGGCTGGGGGACATCTCACAGCAAGTCTGGGGGAACATCCCAGGGCTGGCTGGAAGACATCCCACAACGTGTTGTGGACATCCCGCAGCAAGTCTGGAGGAACATTCCAGTGCTGGAGGAGAACATCTCACAGCATGTCTGGAGGACATCCCACAGCACATGGGGACATCCAGGGGATGGCTGGGGGCCTTTCCACAGCAAGTGTGCGGGGACAGCCCAAGGCTGGCTAGGAGACATCCCACAGCAGTTCTGGGGAAACATCCCACGGATGGCTGGGGGATATTCCACAGCATGCCGGGGACACCTGGATGTTCATTCTGGGGCTGACTGAAGGACATCCCGTGGCAAGTACAGGTGATGTCCCATATCAGGTCTGGAGTGGACATCTCTTAGCAGGCCTACATGTTCATCCCAAGGCTGGCTGGGAGATATCCCATAGCAGGTCGTGAGCAGCACACAGCAGGTCCAGAGAGGATCCTGCAGGAGGATAGGAGAATGGGGCTACAATGGGGCTGTGGTAGTGCACAACCACTAGAGCCAGCCTGGACCTGTGTCCATGTCCCCTCTGCTTGTACATCTCAACCTTCCCGGCCTGCAGCTGACATAGGCCCAGCCCCAATGTTGCCTCTGCTCCTCCCTGTGAGCAGAAACCACTTGCAGCCCCTAAACTGTCAGCTGAGCCCTAGCAGAGCTGTGGGCATGGTTATATGAGGACATGCAGGCTGCATCTCACCTTGTCTGGGGCAAAGCTGTGTCAAAACAAATGTACCTCACAGTCTCAGTAAGAATTG
The DNA here is from genome assembly GCA_013399895.1 of Serilophus lunatus. Classification (NCBI taxonomy): domain Eukaryota; kingdom Metazoa; phylum Chordata; class Aves; order Passeriformes; family Eurylaimidae; genus Serilophus; species Serilophus lunatus. The sequence continues at coordinate 2,239,875 of VXBA01003489.1, read as the reverse complement.
GATCGATCTCGGCTCCTGCTGGAAGCCCAGAACCCCTTTGAACTCCTGTTCTCCTGCACTTCTCCCTCTCATGCCATAGGCAGCCCCTGCCTGTGCCTGAGCCCTCCTGGTTCGCCCGACATCCAGGAACAAAAGAAGAAAAGAGCTCTCTCTTTCAGCAGAGCTGGCTCTCACCCAAAGGTCTGGGGGAAAATGGTGGGAAAAAGGAGCACTGAGGAGCAGAGGCCCTCATTTCAGAGGCAATGCACCACTAGCTGCTTCAAAACTAAAGCCAAACATGGTGTGATGGTCTTGGTGAGCTCCTCATTCTGGATGTACACTGCTTAAATTTAGCATAAGCCATGATTGAACCACTGATGGTGGTACCTTTGGGTGCCTCTGTCCTCTGTGTAGAGAGGACATCAGAGCCCAGTGCAGTCAGTAGAACATGCCCAGTTTCCTTCCCTGATTCTCACTGTTTTTCTTCTCTCTTTTCCTTACTGTTCCAAGTCTTTATACTTCTTTTTACCTTTCTTCTCCTTCCTAACTCCCTTTTTGTCCCTTTTCCTGTCTCTCTATTCCCCTCTCCTCCATTGTGTCCCATTCTCACACATAGGGTGCCTGTTTTCTCAAATTTTTCAATTTACTCATTTTTTTTCCCCAAACAGGAAGGCTGAGCCTTTGCAAAACCCACATTTTCCTGAGCCCTCAAACAGTCTCATTTCTTGGCTGAGGGGAGTTTGAGTGCAGCTGAAGGGGAGCACATAACACACCGAGTGTCTCGGCGCGCTCCCGCTTGGTTCAGTCCCGGTCAGGAGCTGTCGAATCGATTCCTTAGTGGCATCCCCTCAGGGGGTCAGTCTGTCTGGAGGTGTTTTCATTACAAACATGGTCTTTTTTAGATGCTTAAGGTTACTTCACGAAGAACACTCAAGGCAAATATGGGCTGAGTAAATAGAGCCTTACTCCAAGGATGCTTTAAAAACAAATTGGGATAAGCCAATTTTGACGTAAAAGTATTAAAAATAATTGGGATGGATCCTCAGCTGTTGTAAGCCCATATTGCTCCCTGAAGCATCAGCAGTTTAAACCAGGTGAAGGTATTAACATCCTAGAAAATAAAAAATAATGTAGACCAGGAACAGTTATTTCCACAATTCCCGTAACTTTCAAAAAGAAATCATCGCTTTCAGTTCTAAACCTCCTGATTCTCCAAAACCACTGGAACTATAGAGAAGTAATAAGGGGGAAGGGAATAAGTTTTTGAAGTTTTGTGTAGACTCAGTCATTATTTGTAAAAGTCATTTTACATAAAGAGTGTCATTTATGAAAGGTCACCAATCCTCAGCCAGGAAGGGCAGTATTATACATTACAGTGACTATGTTATAGACTTACTAGAACAGACCCTAATGGCAATATTCTTACTGCCAACCTGTACTAAAACTGTCTTGCTGTTAGAAGAGACCTTACACATCTATATGGCCTTTAGATGATTAAACCAATTTAATAAAATATTAATTAAATCCAGTTTAATTCTTTCTGTCCTTAAGAAAAGTCAAAGTTGAGGAGGTGACTGGATTTTTGTGTCATTACCTCGTGTGTAATTGCTCAGGTATAAAAAGTAAAATCCACAATGTGTTTTAAATGTGAATCCTCATAGTGCCCATCTCATGAATGCACCAGAATTTTAGAAGTCCTTTTATTTCTTTGATCCACTTTGAAGAGTAGCCTTCTCATTTTCTTCATTTAAAAAGGTTTTTTACATAGTTGGGTTTTTACCGAAAAAAATCATTCTGAAACACATAACATTTCTCATTGTGTCCTTTAATCTTTGCTGGGAGGAGACCAAAAATCACCCTGGGGCTGTGTGACCCAGCCTGGGGCAGAAGCAGCTTTCCAGCCTCTCTCTTTATCACCATTAATACAGATCCTGTCCCCATTGCTCCATGTAAATACTTGTCCAACTGTGATACTAACCTGGTGTAAAGGAATCTACCTCAGAAGAAACCTTTTCCTCCCATATGGGAGCACCCAGCAGCAGGATCCAGTGTAGTCACCTGTGGGCAAGGCTTCAGTGGAGGTCCAGCTTTGGCTGTGCTTGGGAAGGGTTAGGCTTCTTCCCAAGAGGGGACTCAAAAAGTACCATTTTCAGATCACCTTTACAAATTCACTAAACATGTCCACCATAAAAAAATCTAATACCAAATTAGGAAACATCTCTGAAATAATCACAGTACTTCAGATTTGACACAGTGTGTTAATGATCACCCAAAAGTCTTCAGTTCCTTTAAGAACCTGGAATGAATTTTTTAGCTTTCAGTGCAGTTAGTTGGTCTCTCTGGTTCTTCTCAAAGCCTCAATTTTACTGAAAGCTACCTATGAGTAGGCATTCAAAAAATTCTTTGGCCTATTCAAGTGATAATGCATTACAGAATTCACAGAATTTTGAAGACTAGGAATGTGAATACATCAGCTATCTAAAAAGATAATTTTCTCATAAAAGAAATGAGAAAAAGCACGTAATGCAAGACAGGAGAATTATCTTTTTGTCCTAAAACCCCTCTTAATAATGAGAGTATCTAATTTGTTTAATCTCTTACACTTTATATCCGACAATGATCTGGATTCAGCAAAGTGGTGCAGGTTTGCTGACTCTTGTACAGAAAAAATGTATTTACATCATTTATATAGATTTATAGTCTAGGTGTGGAAGTTCACCCAAGGTAGACATCAAATCAATTGTCTTTAGTGTCTTTAGTGCCTGGAATAACTGGAACACACAATTCATACAAGAATATCCACATTTCTAAGCTGTAACCTGTGTTGAGGCAGCGTCCTTCTCTAACCCAACATTTCTGCTTTAGGTCAATCAGTAATGTTCAGTGAAGCAGAGGCTTCACAGGTGACCAACCCAAGACCCTTCTCAATCATTTGTCTTCTCTCTTGAGGATTGTACAGAAGGCAGAAGAGACTACTTCAGCTGACATTGAGTCCCCAGCATTTACTCAGCTATCATTTACATTTTTTTGAGTTGCAAAGATTTCTGTAAATTACTTCTAAGTATTCTGGCTCTCTCTCTGATGTGGCTGGAGTTGGCCAGTGCCCTCACAAGTTACCAGCAGCAGGCTTGCTGAGAAATGGAGGCTTCCTACTGCATCTCTCACTGAGACTGTAAATGCCAGCTGGGATGCGAGGTGTGAATGGCTCAGCAAGTCTGGGCACCCACCGGTGTGATGGTGGATCAAACAGACAGTGGTTTGTGTAACTGTGTAACATTCAGGAAATGAAAGGAAATTCAGGCTGGTAGATGCAATTCTCACACTTCGTAGTTGCCTTTGGAGACGTCCATGATGCTGCTGCTTGTGGGAACTTGTAGGCACGTCTGAGAGGTCGGCTCATTTCTGCCCCAGGACGGGATGCAGGTGAGGAGAGCAGCAGCATCCACGCACCTCAGGCTCACGTCTGGCCCCTTCTGACGTCAAATAAACTAATTTTTTAAAAGTCTAAAGAGGTGTGCAGATTTTAAGATTAGAAGAAGCATTACTGCCTGAATTTCTGCTAAATCATGCCATAAATTTCATTAGTGAATTCTAAATGTAGAGAGATAAGTTGTGTTTTAAACTAGCACGTATGTCAAGAGAAATCAAATATTGACTTATAACAATGAAGAATTCACTACTTCCCTCAGCAAATTACTCCAATTCTTAAAACCTCATTTTCTATTTGAACTTCACTCGTCAGGACCAGCAGATGATATTATGTCCTCTAATATCAGGAATTTTCACTTTCCACATATAATTATACACTGGGAACAAATTCCACAGTACCTGTTTATTGACATTGAACCATCTTATTCGCTTGTTACACAGCAACATTTTTATCATCATCAAGTGATTCTGGCCACTCATCTCCAAGCCCTTTCCAATAGTTCAACAAGTTTTGTAAAGTTCCTGGCACAATTTAAGGAATATTCTCACCCCATGGCATTAGCTGCACAGTTCTATTCTTAGTTATACATTCTTGCAGACCAAATCAACGATCAGCGTACAAATAGAAACAGCCTCGTGAACACATTAATAAAAATGAAACAGACTGACAGAGATTTTCAGCAATAAAAAAGCATCTCCAAGTATTTTTATTCATGAGGTCCGCTAAGAATATTTGCAATGAGCCTCTGGTGTAGCGATTTATTCCCAGTGTTCCTTGTGTCTCATTACGTTGCTTTTCAATGCTGCTGTTGTCATAGTAGTCCATGAAGAACCTTATGTAAGGAATAAGATGATGGTTCTGCAGTATGTTAAAAAAGAGCATTTAACAGATAAGTGCTAATGTTCTAGATTAGGGATTCTCACTCCCTCAATGTGCACTGGCTCATGTAATTGCATGAATCACTTTGATTGCGAAGTACACACTCTCCCATCAGCTCAGAGGGTTTGAAGTGGAATATTACAGAGTCTGCTAAGGAAACAGCACTAGAATAAGAAAAAGCTGCAAACATACCACAAAAACGAACAATTTCTAGTTACTCATGAAATTTACTCCTTTGACTTGCACACAGATTTTATTTAGACTTCTGCGCAGACATGTGACTGCGTTGGCAAAGTCCAGGGCAGCACAATTCCGAATGATTCAGCGGGAACTGTGGATTTATGCCATGGGCAGGGACTCAATGCCTTTCTGCAATTTTCAGATATGTCTTTTAAAAAATGTAGGATTTTTGCCAAGAAGATACAGTATTGGTTTGGGGAGTTGGCTGGACTTTGGGGAAACATTCTTTCGACCATTTTTCTTCCTGCTGATTGCTTTTGGTGGGAAATGGCTTCCCTTTGCACACCGAAACAGGTTAGTAGCTGCAAGCCGTGGGCAGGGGACTGTCTGATGGAGTCTCTTTCTCTTCCTGCACACCTGAACCTACAGAGTGAGGTCATTTTTAATTGAGATGGGACTTACTGGGCCATGAGGGAAGGAGATGGGAAGGCTTCCATAGCCATAGAAATCTGTCAAACACAAGAACTGAAGGTGGGCTGTTCAGGAGGGTATTGTTGTAGCTCTGCTCCCACCACAGACAGGCAATTTATTGTATCCCTTGATAGGAACTGGCTAGACCAAAGCCAAGCAGGTTCTGTAGGCTCATATTTAATAAACCAGCCCACCTTTCATCCCTGCCAGGGCCCTCCTGAGTCCCTCTGGTCCCTTCCAGTTCTGCCTCCTCAATCTCCCCAGGCACCATACAAGTCTCCTCTGTGCCCCTCATCATGGAAACCAGCAGGAGCACTATGAATGCTGCTAATCCCTGGCACTGTCTCCAAGGGGACCAAGAAGGGGTCACTTGTTCACTTTTTATTTACTGTACTGGTGCCACATGGCTTCCTTGGATTGCCTGCAGCAAGCAGGGTTTTTTCTCCTTACCACACAGTTTAGTTTCTGTTTTGGTTTTGTTGCTTTACTTTTCCAGTCCTTGACTGGAATGTGGTGGTGGCCAGTGTGAGGATACAGGGCAGGTTGTGCTCCTGCTCCTATTTGCATATTAGGTCTGGAAAGAATTACCCAATGCCCAGAAACAGCAGTCAGCTGTTTGGATTTTACATCCCTGATGTTGCAAATTCGCAGAATCAACTGGGAATTTCACCCCTGAGATCCCTTGCTCTGCACCTTTTTTCTGTCCCACTGTCTTCAGAAGGTGTGTAACGCCTGCAGTTGTTGTCCTGTTAATTTGGGGCCTGTACAGGAGGTGTCTGGTGTGTGGCAGTGTGGGGAGGCAGCTGGTACCACATCTCTGTCCATCCTTCTGGATGGGGCACTGAGCACTGCTAATGAGGGATTGGCAGCTTCGTGCTCTCCAGCCTTCCCTGATGCCCTGAGCATTGATCATCCAAGGCAGAAACAGGGAGGACACATACATAGAGGATCTCACTCACTTTGTGATCTGTCTTGGCTTTCAGGTCTGCCATGATTGGTCTTTTTAATCTTAATTTCTCTCCCATTTTTCTCATTTCTGACTTTTCTCTCTCATCCCTGTACTTTGTGCTACTTCATCTGTCACTGCCATGGGAAGGTGGGTATTCCCAGCAGAGCCCAGCTGAGGTGCCTCCAGGGCCTGGAGTACCACTGAGTTCCTTTTTCTTCTTTTCATCCATACGCAAGATTGCTCAGAAGGGTGAAAATTCCCTCGAAATGGCATGTTAGCAAAAAGCATGCATTAACAACCCTGTGGGGATGGCTGCAAAATGCTTCCCCTCACCAGAGCTACCTCCAACACAGAAACTTCACTTACTACTCCCTTAAGGAAGAGCTTAGAAAATTGTAATGTCTCTCTAGTGACTTGTATTTCTGAGAATCCCTGAGCACTTGGTAAATCACATTCTCCTGAATTACTGAATTACTTCAGCTGTGGCTGGGGTACAACCAGAGCTGGGGTGACAACTGGCAGGTGTTTAACTTCACATGCCCACATTAAAGAACAACTTTGGCTAGACAAGAAAGAATCCCACCCTGGGCTGATGGTGGTGGTGTTTGGGGTTTTCTCTTAGGATGCAAAAAATAAAGTCCTAATGTGGACCTTAGATCTATTCAGGCTATTCTCAGAAAAAGTCACGGAGTTTTCAGCACCACCGAGAAATCACCACCTTGGGTTTATCTTTCAGCTAGATAGTTGACAAGCAGCTCACAAGGGTGAGTCCTGCATGTGCAAATAAGGACATGGCCTGGGACTGCAGCCCTGCAATTCCTTTAACCATGGCTTGGCTGGGTTAATCTGAGTGAGAGGTGCACACAAACCCCAGGCCAGGGCAGGAGGAGGTGACTGTGGGCAGGAGGCAGCAGGGAAGCCCCAGCTTTCGAGGGAAGAGCATGACCTACTGCATCACCTCCTGAAGACGAGCTGCTACAAAGGGCAGATTATCCACCTCATCCTCCTACTTCCCACTCTGTTCTTCTGCCAGCTCGCTTTTAAAGAGCCACTAGTGCAAAGGGCAGCTAGTTATTCCAGGAATTCAAATTGGTTGCTTTTATGGTAAAGATCAAACAAAAGCAAACCCCCAGCAAGGCACGCTGCCTTGGCTGCCTGCCTCGGCTGCCTGCCTCAGCCACCAGACCAGTGCTGGGAAGATGCATCTCATCCTCCCAACAGCTCATTATCTGGTCAGAAGGCACTAGACCACAGATGGGAGGAATGGAGCGAGAGGAGGATGAGGATGGTAGGAAGATGAAGGTTGCAGGAGGTTGAGAGAAAGGAAATAGCAGAAGGGAGTTTGATGGGGTTGTGTCAGTTGAAGGGTGTGGCAGAGGTTGTCCATGCTCAGCCATGAAGCCCAGCAGCAGCTCTGCCATCTCAAAACCACGTTGAGGGGTGCTGGTATTGAAATAATTCCAGTTCCTGGGTGACCTTGGGGTATGGCAGGGGGTTTTGGGCCATGCACACCCAGGTGAGCTCATCTCTCCCCACCACAGACCTGCCTTGTTAGCTAACATCCCCATTCTGAGGATGTGGACCTGCACCACCAATTCTGCTGCCCTATTTCACACAATGCATTTCCCTCTTCTACTGACTATGCCAAAACTGCAAGGGCAGCCCAGGGACGTGGCAGTGACATTTTCCATTTCCCTCAAAGCCAACGTCTCCTGGTGCCTAAGGAGCCTCCCTCCTGTGTTTAGGGTCCCACTGAAGCAGCTTTGCCGGAGGGTAACACAGTTGTGGGGAATGGCTGAATAAGACCATAATGTTTTTTCTTGTTGCCTTGACAATACACTGAAGCTGAAGAGATCTATTTTAACTCTGTGCTGGGGTAATACCAGCTGATGAAACTCTGCTGGAAACAAAACAAGCAACTAGAATCACAAAATCAAGTTTTCACTTGTGTGGTAGGATCATCAGGATAAGTAGGCTTTTGCCTCTGGAGAGTGGCTGGCTCTTTGCCTGGGAGGAGTCTCCAGTCTCTCCTTCTAAAGGCTGGATTTTCAAGTACTGTATAGAAAATCCCTTCCCAGTACACCACTATTTTTGGACTCTAAAATGCAAAAATAATCTCAAATGTTCAAAACACTCGTGTTCTTTAACTATAGCCTCATGCAAAAACTGCTGAGTCTGAGGACAACCTGCAGCCAACATCCTTGGGCTTCGGGCTGTGTAACCAACAGGCTGTTGCTTACAGAGAGCTATAATTCCTATTTTGCAGAGCACTGTTTCCTTTACATTGCTATTAATTCCAATCATGGCATATCTAATTTGGGAATTCCTCAGTGGCCAATACACTTCAATGCCATGACAGGAGTGTTCAGCAGTGAGAAACCAGTTAAACATGGTTTCCTAAGCTCAGTCCATTACTTTCTCTCCAGAGAACAGCACCATTTCCTAAAGCGACTCCTCCCTTGATCACTCCACAAAGCACCTCCATGAATAAATCAGAAATGGGCTTTCTTGTGAGGGTCATTGCCCAGCCAGGATTTTCCTGCAGTGCTGGATGTTCAACAGTCCTTTTTCTGAGAAGCATTGAGACATCTGCTCAAGGTCCCTCAACACTTGGTTGCACGAACAACCGATTGTCTTCAGACCAGTTGGAAGCATCGAGAGCGGAACAGGCAGGTACTGCTCCATCTCTTTCTAAATCCATCTCTTTCTAAACCCTGTTACACAACTTCCTGCAGCAAGGCAGAAAAGTTACATTAGAGATGATGAAATATTTCCTTCAGTTAACCCTAAATTCCAGTGAGCAATGTAACCAGCCATCCCTTAGTTTTACACACCTAACACACTAAAGAGCGGGAGAAAATCAGTTCTCAGGTATTTAAATCCTTCAGTAAAACTCTTTCTGTTCTACCTATTCGGTTCCCTTTCACATCTGCCATCATGGTGTCCTTACACGCTTCATCCTGCCAAGGTTAATAGTCAGAGCTGGGACAGTTCCAGCTCATTTCATCGTCATGTCTTAGATGACATTTTAAGCAGCAAGTGCTTTGTGTTTGACTGGCATAATGTCAAGTGCCTTACCTCTTGTAGCCAATGCTGAGAGTGTGTTTAGTCAGAAATCTGCTAAATGGCTGGTTCCCGTAATTACACTAATTGCCCAGGAGAAAAGAGAGAGGAGTGTATCTCCCATTGAAAAAAATGCCTGTTAGTCTACGCTGACCTTTTCCTGCTCTTTCCTTCTCCTGTGTGAATGAACATTATTAGCTGAAACTTCCCCATGTCTGCTCCTTGTTCTGCCCATCCTGGTTACAGCTTGGAGCAACATGGCCAGCGTTTTGCATGCCTTTTTAGAAAAACAGGTACAATTTTTGTGGACATGGATTTTACTTTTTCTTAACTGCATCACCATGATGTTCTGTTGAAAACAAGCCTAAATGGAGAAACATATTTGATCATGTACATAATTTTTTCCGTCTGAATACTCCTGTTTGCTTACCATTAAACACAAACTTAGGGGAAAACAAAGCAAAGTGTGTGATTTCAATAAATCAGGAACTTTAAGAAATCCTTCTGTATATTATTGTCTTTATCGGCATCTTAAACAACTTCCTCTACCAGAAAAGCTGCCCAGAATGAAGACGGAAGAACAAGTTTTGCCATAGACAAACCCTAACTTGAATTCAACCAGCAGGACCCAGGAATTAACTGCTCATCTCTTGGGAGCTAAGGCTTTCCTTTGTCCTGGGGATGGCTATGGTTATTTATTCTTCTTGCTCTAATCCAACATAAGCTGGAAAAGCTCTTGAGGTTTCTATGCACAAGGACAAATTCATCCTGGCTCTCTCAGTAGCAGGACAGAGTGATCTCCCTGCATATGAAATATCAACTCCCTTCACCTCAGTGTCCCCACTGCAGCTCCCAGCACACTGGGAGTTATCTACAATGGCTGTTATCTACAACCCTGCTCTCTGCTGCACCCTGACAGCTCTCATTTAAACAACGGGAACCCCACAGATTTCCCTCAGATCCGCAGGTCGCGAAGAGACCACGGAACAGGCTGCAGCAGGAGAAAACCCTGGGAGCAGTGCAGGGAAGCCTTTGAAGCTCACATCACTTGGGTTGGAGGTGTTTTGAACTGCAGAGAGGAAGCAATATGAAAAGAAAAGGCTTTTATTCTGACAGTCAAGCTTAAGCCTGCCATGACTGTATGTAAAGTGCAAACTCGGAACTTAAAGAGGGAAAAAAATAAAAGGGATGGATTCAGCGGACAGTCAGGTTTGACTCCAGCTCAGCTGTCAGAGGAATAAAGCCTTTGAAAAAGAAAAAACCCAAATCCTCAGTTCTTTTCCCCGGCATCAGCCCTGACTGTTGCAGCTTCAAAGGCTGGGCTATGCCATGGAGGTCCCGGAGGGAGAGCGGGGCCGCCCCCGCTGCTGCTCCAGCCTTTTGCACGCTGGGCCACACCACAGCTCTTTGCTCAACACCCTGGGACCCCCAAGCTGGCCCTGCTCCCCTGGTCAGGAGGGATCTACCCACCCTGCTACACCTTCAAGAAAATGAAGGGTTCATTCCCTGACCCTGCCTGATGGTGTTTTCTCTGCATTGAGATTACTCTCATGGCAGCACCGTGTTTGGGTCAGTGCCGCCTCTCATGCGCTCCTTTGGGAAACGAGTGAGTAATTACCATCTCTGCTTTGTACCTCCAGCACCTGCTTCTACACCCCCAGACACACACACTGGCACGCCTGGCACAGGGGTGACCTTATTGTCAGAGCTCCCTGCAGCTCCAAAGGCAAAGGTGTGCTAAGGAAATTTGCATGTAGAGACAGCAAACCAAACAGGCGGAGCTGGATGTCAAGGCAGAAACTAAAGCAGCTCATAATTATGGGGGTTGTATTTGCCTTTCCAAAGGGCATAACATTTTGTGCGATTCATTAAGATTAGAGCCCTGAGTGTATTCATCGGGGCTGTGTTGGTATGGAAATTAATCATTTCAAGGCGCATGGCTGAGCTTTGATGGTGGCTCCTGTGAGGCTGCACTGGCTGACCCTTGGGTGTTATGAAGGTGCTCGTGCTCAGCACAGCCTGGCCAGCCCCAGCCTGCAGCAGGGCTTGCTCCCAGGCCAGTGCCATAGCCAAGGGCACTGGAATCCTGATGACAAGCTTGGCTTGCTGGGACAAGAAGAGGGAGAGCAGCGATCCCAGGCCCATGGAGAACCAGGGCAGGCACGGTGCTGGGAGTGAGCAAACCCTGAGGTATTTCTGTGGTCCCACCTCAGCCCTTGTGGTGTTTTAATAGTGGCCAAAGTAGCTCAGTTAAAGAGAGAGCCTTAAACCACTGCTACTGATGTTGTAATCTTGCATGCTGGTATTTTTGATCCCAATCCCCGCAGCTAGTCCCTCTCCATTAGTAGTGACATTGATGTAGCAAGTGGGATGCTCTGGCTGGGTAAGTGACAGACATCAGGTATTTGAGGGGGCTGGTACTTTTGCAGGGTGGATTGTAGGAGCAAAAGCTGCTCCTTTGGGACTGGTTCACATACAGACAGGAGCAGGTCCAGGTCTGGGCTGCAGGATGCTGCTCGCTGGATGTGGTACATGCACATCTCTGCACTTCAGGCCACATGCCTGATGTGATATTTAGTCAAAAGTGGGAGAAATTAATCCACATTTTAAGTGCTCTGATTATTAAAAACTTCTATATAAAAATCAGAAATGGGTATTTTTAAGATTGCTGCATGATAAACTCAGAGACTTATTACCCTTATAGTCCTACATATCTGCAAGGTCCCTGAATTATTACAGCTTGACAACATCCTGGCCCTTCAAGTATTTGTATTTCCTGTTGCATCCTTACCAGGAATAAGAGATAACTGCACTTGTCTGCAAAATGCCTTGGGTAAGACAAGATCATCAGGAAAATGGCAAAAAGCAAGATGCATGCTCCATGTTGCACTGACTTCCTTGTCACTTCTGCTCAGTTTATTAGCAAAAAACATACTTTTACTGCACTCCTGCCTTCAGATTGAATCTACTGCAGGAGTTGCACAGCCACAGAGGGCTTTTTCCCTTTTCACTTTACGATATAATACTGATCACTCTGAAAAAAGCCTCTCCTCTCTGCCGGCCTGTTGGCAGAGCAATTCTACCCGGTGACGCAGAGATGGAGAATAAGTGCGTGTTCCCAGTGTCTCCAGCCTGACCTAATCCATGAGCTAACTGAGGCTGCCGTGAGCATCCATGGGAGGACGTTTCTTTTGGCATAAAGCAAATCTCTGGCAAGTCCACTCAGTGAGATTTCACAGACTTTCCACAAACATATTCCTGACGTAGCAGGAGCAGAGGGACAACAACAAAGACCTTTCCAAAGGTGGCATTAGCTTTGTTCTTCCACTCAAAAATGGAGCTTTTTTACAAACTTCATTGCTTTTTTTTTTTACTAGAAATGTTCCACCTTGGCTTTTCTGGCACAATCAACCCTCTTTCACACTAAATCCCATTATGAGTTGAAAAGACTGATGGAAACCACAAGGCTGTAAGAGGAGGAAGTACTAAAGTTGTTGCTTTTGTTTCCAAAGTATGAAATAAGTTATTGAATAATAAGTTTCTCCTTTCGTTGCTTGAGCTCTGTGGGGAGGTTGTTACAGCTAATTCCTAGTCATGTATTTAGCAAATTTACAAGCAAGGTCACTTGGTCACGTATCAGGTACAGGGAACCCATGTTTCCTTTGGGCAAAGAAAATTAGAAGCAAAAAAGCACAAGATCTCCGAGTTCATCAGATACCCAACCAGAAGGAGCCAGTGCAATAAATGCTGTAATCTCTCATCTCCCAGGGATAGAGTGGCTGTCTGACCCAGGGCACTGCTGGTCTGACAGCATTACCTTGGGGAGATTTTGGGCTCAGTTGCCCAGAGGTTGCACATGGTCTGCCAAAGAAGCTGTTTCTTTCAAAGTTCAAATGCTCATCCACAAACGCCCCATAGGAGGAAATAATAACCACAAACTTTCTCGTCTTGACACCACAGGGCTGGCCACATTACAAGTGAACCATTCCCATTCATATTTGGGTTTCATCACATGAACAAGAAAGAAGAGAAACCCTGCAACAAGAGAGAAACTGGAAAGGAAAAGCAGAGCAAAGTAACAGTCATTATAAACAATGATTCAGGAGATCCTTCCCAAAAATAACACAAGCAGCTCACTTAATGTCCTACGTCAGAAATAGTGATTCCATGTCTGGTGTTCTGGATTAAGGATCATTAACTATTAATAATATTTGCAAATATTAAAAAAAAGCAGGGAAAAGGTGTTGCATGGGTAAGTGAACTAATGGGCTGACATTACATTTCTTAGAATCATAGAAACGGTTGGGGTAGAAGGGATCTTAAAGATCATGTAGTTCCAACCTTGATCTTAAGGACCTCTGATTGTTATGAAGCATGTTGAAAACATTTTCTCAAACTCATAACATGACACAAACCTTCCTTCAAGAAGCTGTGATAGTACCAAAGACAAAGCCAGCAAAATCAGGAAAACTCTCAAAGCTCTGGAAGGGTCTCAGAGGAGGTCCCTGTTCTACATCCAGCTGCAGCTGAGAGCCTGATGCTGGCTCCTGTACCCACACACGTGATAACATTTGATGAACAACAGCAAAATTAATGTTGCCATCCTACAATACCCTCATTTCAGCCCTGAGCAGGATTAGTGCTGTCAGGGATGTATTGGGATGTGCAGCAGCGTGGATGTAAGCCTCCCTCAGTCTGCACTTACTCACCTGCCAGGAGCAGGATGGGGAACAGAGCTTGGAAAAAGAGGAAGGAGCTCTGAATGTTTTTATTTTGCTGATTAAGTGAGGCTTTTTTCCTTCAACTTTACAGCCCTGAGTCCATTACTCACTGCGTGTCTGAAACTGAAATTATGAGGGGGGAAAAGCATCAGTGCATTTACTTGGATTCATTATCTGTCAAGAGGTATGGAAGGATTAAATCAGGAAGGAAATTTTAAACCCATTCTTCTGACATGAGTCACAGGAGTAAGCTATCAGAAGCTGTGTCAAAGGCACTGCAGTTGGCAAGAAACATATAGCATCTTTATGATTTTTCCTTTTATAAAACCCAAACCATAAACAGCAGGAACAAGGGAAGGGAGAGAATATAATTTCATTAGAGCAAACGTGACATAAATTTAATAATAAATAATAGCCATTATCTAGAAAAATATGGAAAGCCATTTTCAAAATCATTAGCTTTAATCACAAATGAAATTTGCAGCTTCTTTTCCATTTTGCACCTCTGTAATGAACTCTGATAAATTCAGGGGACTACATGTTAAATAAAGAGATAGAAGGGTCTAATTTGCTGCTTCATTAAACCACCTTATTTCTGGAACGTGTTGCGTATTGCTCTGAATTTCCCATCTCTTAAAGGTGGAGACAATGAACTATCTGTCTCTAATGTAGTGTGGCACACAATTAGGGATTCAAAAGGATGTGAATCTCTTTCCATCAGAGACACAGGCAGCGATTATTATTTTATTACCAAATACTGTCAGCATTACAGATTTCCAACAGCTACCGTGACACCTGACATGCATGTTAAATTTGCACAAAATATTGTAAGAAAAAGTCAGATGGAGTTTATTTACACCACATTATTTCTTCTTATGTAGGTCTTCAGTAAGCCTGGTATAGTTAAATATTCCCAGAGTGAAGATTTGCAGTCAGGCAGGATATATAGAGGATGACCTGCCATTTGGATGTATTTTAAACGTGGTGATGTAGCACAAGCTCAAGTTTACAAACTCTGCTTGCAAATCTGCAGAGCCTTTCAGAGCCTATCTGAACCTATCCCTTGTCAGATCATGAGGATCTCAGAAATATTAAAGTTCTTTCAGCTTCAACTGAATTTTTGTTTTCAAAACACACATTAACAGAAAATTTCTGTAAATATCTACTTGGCTCTGGCTAAGTGGATTTGCAGGAGAAAGATGATTGAAGCATTCCTAGAACAACAGACTCAAAGATAAAGTAACACAGACGTTTCCTTAAATGCAGTATCAGCTTGGGTTTTATCTCCACAACCAGAATAATATGTAGTTATCCACAGGAGACATTCTCCTGGTTATCTGAACAGCAGCAGAAAAAACCCATTGAGGCATTTATGTCTCTATTGGCCATAACATGTATATACCTATGGCATGGTCAGGATTACCACTTCTGTACCACAGGTCTGTCAAAACAGGTCTGCAAAACTCTACTTACATTCCAGCCACTAACTGGCCTCATCCCTGGATTCCAGCCCATAGCTGGAAAAAAGACAGTAGATTTTTTATCCAGGGCTGATAAGTTTTCTTAAGAGTTTAACATATTTATTTTAAAGGACTGCCAGTAGACAGTATTTTATGCTACTTTTTAAAGATAATTTCTGTGAAAATTATCTTAATGGTAGATCAGTATCCCTAGTAAGGGAACAGGGCAAATATGTGCAGAATTTATGGAGAGTCTTCAATACATACTCCTTAGGATACCAAGTCCAATTGAAATGCAGAGCATGGTAGACTTTCTCTTTTAATAACACTTAGTGAAAATCTTCTAAATGACTGAAAGCTTCATCTTGGAAAATAAAGTAGGAGTTTAAAAGGGAAATGCAAATTCATTGTCATGAAGATGATGATGAAGTAAACAAGTGGGACATAACTAACCCAAGCTCTGAGGGTACACATGCTAAAATTTAAAGCAAATAGGCAGTTTGGTCTTCCATCATGCCTTTTTCTTCACTGACATGTAAACGTCCTGCTGAGGGAGGAGTGTAGCCTCCACACACGTGCTTACACATACAGAGCCTTGAAAATCTATGAATGATAATTGTGATCACCTTCTTGTCCAGAGAAGCCACGGCTGCCCCATCCTTAGAAGTGTTCAATGCCAGTTTGGAAGTGGCAACCTGGTCTAGTGAATGATGTTCCTGCCCATGGCAGGGTGTTGGAACAAGATGATCTTCCAACTCAAACCATTCTATGATTCTCATGAAGAACGGAATCTTCAGACACTTGCAGTATTCAAACTGCCACGCCAACATAAAGCAAAGCAAGAACCATAATACATTTTATAACTGTAGGGTACAAAAAGGAAAGAAAGAAACTTTCCAGAATATTGGTCTTGAAAATTTAAACTTAGAAGTCAGGACATTCAAAATCACGGTTCCCACAGCACCCATAACTTACTTCCTTGCACATATGTTGCACATACTGCTGGGTATGAGGTTATATTTATGTCTTACTCTTTCTCTGCCAGGAGCAGAGTTATGGCTGTTGGGGGAACCATAAGTTTGATTTTCCTGACTTTTGTGCATTGGCTCTTCAAGAAATGGGAAAAAAAAACCCAAACAACAATCCACTCGTTTGGATGGTAGCAAACATGTCTCTCTCTGATTGACTTAATTTCCACTTCCTTTTCTAGTCCTCTGCCTCTTCACAGCCAGTTGAAAGTGTGAACTTTATATGCACAAGAGGAGTAGTTGTTAAAAAGAAGCAACTGTGCCCTCTTTAGGAAAAAAATCTTCACCAACAGGCAGTGGAACAGGCTGCCCAGGGCCATGGTGGAATCACCAGCCCTGGAGGGATTTAAAAGCCATGTAGATGTGACACTTAGGGATAGGGTTTACTGAAGAGCACAGTAGTGCTGGGGTAACAGCTGGACTCAATGATCTTAATGGTCTTCTCCAACCTAAACAGTTCTGTTACTCTTTGGAAGAGGCAACACCTTCCCATACAGTCCCAGTCCTTATGAGACCTCATTGGAAAGACTGCATTAAAAACACTATAGCCTTGTAAGTTAGTTTTCACAACTAAACCATTGCTAGCAGCCACCTTTCAAAATAAACTCTACCACTTTCTTGTGAGTGACTTGCAACAATGTCTAAGGCACAGCCAACCCTGTCTGGAACCTGCTTACAACATCAGTTCAAAGATAATCAAAATGCAACTGTTATTTATAGCCAAGCCATGGAGCAATCCAGAGCCCCTATTTCAGAGCCATTTACCAGCAGCACTCGTTGCAATTTGGCATTGAGAGGTGAGGAAGACTCTGTTTTCCTCTTCTGTCTGCAGCAGTGTTAGCTGTTAGCCTTTTTGCTGGAAGTGGTATTTGAGAGGTTGGCACATACTTTCAAAGAAAATTTCTTCTGTTTCTCTGCTGAAGCTTATTAAGTAATGCCTGCTGCACTGGCTCAGATGTGGCTACAGTGAAAGGGACTTTGCAAAGGCTGTGGGATCCCATGGGATGATTCCCAACGACTTTGATAAGCCTTGGATGGAGTCTTAAATCCATTTGCCTCTTTGGTTTCCCTGTTGCCTCCCCAGCCTTCCCAATTACTGTGCTGACACCCACCATGGGAAATGGCAGCACATAGAGCTGTAAGTGTGTGCCCAGGCACTTGGTCAGAGCTAACTGTGACAAAGGGAGAAATAAACAGCACTAACAAAGTTAATACTCAGCATTTTGATGTTCAGTAGAGCAGTGCTGCAATGGTTTGCTCTGTAAAGTGACCGATGCTCTTCGTTCCCTTTGGTCATTTATTTATAGGAGGAGAAAAAGAAAAGAATTAACTTGGATGCTGCTGCTGTGTCTCTACACTGTGATGCTTTCCTGTGGAAGCCTTACCGTTTAAAAAATGCATTTGATTTGAATTCCTGGAACATTCTGTTATTTGCAACTCCAATATGGGTTTATTTCAGATGTATTTCTCAGACTTTCAATGAACAAAGGTGCAATGAAATGTATTGCATTTGGGAAAATCATACAAATGGTAAATGTCTTTTCAAATAAGTTATAATGGTATTTCAAGGGCAGTTTAGACCTATTCAAATTGCATATTCTCATTACCATTCTTAGCAACAGGCATAAGTCCTTCAATCTCTATGTAGTTTTGTTACTCTCTCTCCACAATTTTCAATTTCCTTACAACTATTCAACTGATTTATTATTTCCCTCCTGTATTTTAAATGCATTGTAACTCCATACATTTGTTTCACTCTCCCAGCTTCAATACTCAAGGTCATTAAAACCCAAAAATATCTTTTGCTTATACCACAACTTTAAATGTGCTCTTTCTTGTCCAGTGGCTTGTTACATAATTGCCAGAGGTGATATAATCTTGTTTTTATATTTTTATGATTAAAGAGAGATAAAAATGAACTCATTTGAATAAAATGTAGGAAGATACTTGCAATATCTGTGGCAGTTCTGCTGCTGCCCCAGTTGCAGAGGTGATAGAGACGTGCAGAATTTATCTTTCTCAGTGTATTACTTGAAAGTTAACTAAGAAGAAATAAATTATATAGTGTTAACATATGACCCTTCTGATTAAGTGCTGCTTAAACATCCATCAAGTTTTAAATCAATTGCATTGTACAGAGAGGAAAAGTACAGGCCAATCAAGATAGTCCAAATTTGTCTTAAAAAAGCAAATGCCCTTCCAGCCACATCCCCAGCTCACACCTCAACATCAATGTGGGTCACACTTGGTTGGACATCATCCCCTTGGTTCTGTGCCTGGCTGGGAGCTGGCTCATGCTCCACATGCCAAGGCAGCCCACAGGAACAGCTACAGGTCCCCAACAAGAAAGGGCACAACCCTGGGCAGTTTTGTTATAAAATGCAAATCTCGAGTTCAGCCAAACCTGACAGTGGAAGCAAGAAGCTCACGTTACTACATCATAGGTCCCTGGGAATACCCAGTTTCCTAATTGTGCTGGTGGAGGTCGAAGAAGGTCAGGGAAGGTCAAAGAAGGTCAGGGAAGCTCAGGAAAGATCAAAGAAAGCCAGGGAAGGTCAAAGAATGTCAAAAGAAGGTCTGTCTGAGTGGAGCCGGGTGCATGGAGGAGAGCAGGATGTCGCTGCTCATGCCGAGAGACTGTGCAGGTGCTGCTGTGGGCATGTGGGGGCCAAAGGGCTGAAGTGATGGGGTGCAGGATGCCACCTGCTGCCTGCTGCCCTACGGGGCCATCAGCAACGTTCACAGTGCAGCAACACAGAGCTGCAGGGCTGGAAGGGACCTGGGAGCCAAGACAGTTAGTGCCCTGCTCCAAGGCAGGGTCAAGCCCTGGCAGACCCTCCCCAAGAGCCTATTTTCTAACAGAGATTGCTCCTGCCTCCTCTCTAGATCTGGAATACCCATTCAACACTCACTGGCTCCACCAGCCACAGGACTTTCTGACAGTCCATCCACATCTTCCCTGCCACCCACTCCTGCCAGACCTTTTCCAGCTCCATGCCAAACCTGTGGAGCAACAGCTCCTCTGCAGCAGCAGTTTTCATGTAGGCACGCAGGGAAACAGCGAGGCACAACACTGCAGTTGTGGTTTGCATCTCTGTGTTCCTTAGTAACTCATTTTGTGTGTTGGAAACAACAACTCAACTAATGTCTGAGCCCCTAAATTGCTGAAGGGAGCAGTGCAAAGACTGCAAACGAGGGGCATTAGATGGAATCACCCAGGTTCATGGCCAGAGTGTCCCGAGAGCTCTTGGAGCTTCTCACTTCATGCACATCCTTTCTGCTCTCAGCCCCTTTGGTCCAGCTGTAAATCCAATGAGGGAAAAAGAGGAGACAGTGCCTCGATGGGGCTGAGATCACTAACACATGTTCCACTGCTGGCTGCAAGAAGTGTCAGCATGGGACGTGCCAACCTCCCGTGGCGCATTTACCGGATGGATGAACCCAGGAACTCAGACAAGACAGGAAAGGATCTGCTTTCATTCCCGCTAACCCAGGCCCTCCCCTTGAATCACAGGCTTGGCTTAAAAACAAGAGGTTTATGTAAACATATAGCCTGCTTTCAACTCAAAGCTGCGATTCCTTCTTCTCTGCTAAAAATTATGGGTTTTTTTCCCATGTGACTGCCAGACCTAGAGCCTGCCTGGGGCAGGCACAGCCAGTGCTTGGAGCTGGGATGAGGAGAATCGAGTAAAACCCATCCCTGGGAGACTGGTGTAGAAATCCTCCATCTTGACAGTGCCTGTGCTCATGTGGGTCTCGGGTTCTGTAGGGCTTGGTGTTTCTCTGGGCAGGACACAGTCCCGCACGCCTGGAGGAGATGCCTGATGCTGCCCCCGGGAGCCGTGGCTGGCGGAGAGCCGCGGGACGAGGCGCAGCTTCTTCAAAGCGAAATTTAGACTCGTGCTCAACTTATGAAAACAAACGAAAGGAAGGGTAAACCTCTCCTATTACTCACTCCCGGGGCAGCAGGGCTGTGTCGCCGCGGGTGTGCTGGTTCACACGACCGCGGGCAGTGCAGCCGGAGCATCCCGAGACAGGCGCAGCCGGGAGCCGTGGACTCTGCCCCACACCTGCAGAAGGGAGTCGCTGTGTCACCGGCCTCCTGCCACCCACGGATACCGTCCCGCGGCCACCAGGCCACCAGCAGGTACCTTAACCACGCTGGCTCCCAACCCATCTTGGCACAGAACTCAGAATGAGCCTTTGGCCAGCCTGATGCTCTCCTCNCCCCCCCCCCCCCCCCCCAGAGTGAGCCTGCTTTATCACTGCCATAATGGGGTGCACAGCCTCCTGCTCTACCTCCAGCAGCACAGACAATGCCACCTCCCACTGCTCCTCACTGTCCCCATTTTATCAAAATAAAAGAGATTTTACTTCACTTCTGCTGGAAATTGCAGTAAAACGCCCAGACTTCATTTGCTCATTCAGCTGAGGCTGATGTGAAAAGGTCCCTGCAGCTGCCCTTGGACCAAGTACCTCAGATCCTTTCCTCTTTCATGGCTGGTTTTCCTGGAAGAGGCTGCAGCAACCTCCTCAGCGCCTTCACTGCAGAGAGAGCAATGATAGCTGTGCAGCCCTAGCTGCCCTACCTGACACCCCTTGTACTCTGCACATGGAGTGGTTTTAAAAGCAGAGTTTGGGTGAACTAGATATTAAGAAAACAAAAGAAAACAACCCCAAACCCAGCACGTGTACACACAACCTCCCTCATATCATCCCTCAACAAAAGCAAGCAAATTTTGCACCAAGTTATTCATTCCCATCACAGAAAAAGAAGCTACTGGTGCATTTGCTCTCCAGGCATGACCCTTTCAAGCTGGCACTGCTGTCCTCAGGGACCTGCTAATTTCACATTCCCTAACGAAGGCTACAGACCCGTACTACTGACTTGCTCTGTGTTATCTGGACCATTAAAACACTCATTAGAGAAGTGCTCCGATTGCTCTTTGGCCTTTGGAGCTCATCTGAGTTGCTGAGTAGCTGGTCAGGCTCTTGGAGGAGCGTTCTTAAGAAAATAACATCTGATGATAAATTTATATCTCCAGCAACTGCATATTAAGTACATTTTACTCCAGCTAGTTCTGTGTCACAAGTTGTCAGTACAGATTGGTTGGAAGAGAGTATGAAATATTCATGAAGTTATCAATGGCACCAAGATATCCAGTTAATGATGTTGCTTAGCAGTTCCTCTCAGGCCCTGGATGCCCAGTGCCGACTGGCTCGTTATCGTAACTGTTACTTGATTGCGCCTTTGTGGCAGTGTTTGCTCCATACCCCTGACACACCACTGCACTCTTGGACCAACTCCATCTTAATTAGCTTTGCTGCCACTGGAATTAGGCGACATGTTGTAGGAGTCAGTTGAATTAACTTCTAACTCTTCCTCAGACAGATGGGACCTCGGTAGCCGTGCCTGCCCATTATGTTTGTTTAATCATTCTTTAAAGGACTGTCACAACACACTCTACTGTCTGGTTGCACCAGAGATGCGACCTTGGCTTCAGCCCTGAGTTTTGAAATTGAATGCATTTCTTAAAAGGTATCTGAACTTTGCAGGCAAAGTGATTAGTAATTTGCATAACAGCGTAGAGGTTTCCAGGTAGCAAGGTCCTGCTGGGCTTGTGCTACTTGCAACCCAACATAGGATCTGCTTTGAAATTCTCATTGCATCCCACCCCCAATGCCCACCACTGATTCCCAGCTCGGGATGGTGATGAGGCTGGAGTCTGTGGTGGTCTGGGCTGTTTGGGTCCCCACCAAAGCACAGGCAAGACACTTTCTATTCCATACACAGAGCCCTGCTGCTGGGCTTTGCATGGATGAGCAAAACGAGCACAGGCTGAAGTGCCTCGTGCTTCCCTGGCTATGCTAAGCTTGCTTGAGAGAGCATCAGCCTATTGCTGATCTTTGACACTCAAAAGGTGGTGTGTCAGTGCCTCTGTGGCCCATTCCAGCCAAGAGGTCTTACAGAGGGAGATGCTATAGAGCCACAGTGTACTCACACCATGACTGCATGCTGACAAAGACTGCAACATCGCCCTACTAAAGCTGGCTGCACTGTGCCACAGGCTTCAAAAAAGCTGGAAGAAGCCCAGATGGTACAGAATGGGACACCCTGGAGTATTCCAGCCCAAGTTCTGGATGGCAAAACTTTAAGACATTCCTACAAACTTCAGCAATGCTGGAAGGGTGGCTGGGATGAGACTGTTTGGAGGTCACTGTGCTGCAGAAACGGTCCTGCCACACCTCCAGTACCACTGGCCAGGACTTTCTCCTGCTGCAGGCAGGTTCCTCTACTATCCAGAGGAACAGCATCCACTGACGATCCTCTCACTCGGCCCTTGCTCTAGTTTGAGTCCAGAGCCACAAAGGGATGGTGTAGCCCCAGTATTTGGGTACAGGAGCAGATCTAAAAACTTGAACTGATGCTTTCTCAAGAGACTTTTCAGAGACTTGCCCATCTACCTGACTTCATGTGAAGCTGTGAGCAGTCAGTGCTCTTAGTTTCCAGGATTTAAAAAAAAAAAAATAAAAAAGACATTCACATTGCTTCCTCCCTGGAGGTTTGCTTTCAAGTTTCATCTTCAAACAAGCCCAGATTTCAAAGTTCCAGCACACACGTTGTTCTGCATGCCCCATACAGGGCAAAGGATTTCCTTGCAGCTTCCCACAGTGTGCAGTCCCTACTGCTCCCAACCTGACATACTGCTTAGCTTAATAGTGATATAAATAAACTCACACAACTTGCAGGAGCTGAGCTGACATATATGATGTACATCGATTTGGAGACATGTTCTTTCAAGATGTTCTGTAAGACACCGGCAACACAGTTGTTCTTTTCTGAAGCAATAGCATCTTACTGGTAGAACCATATCACAGCATTTGTGAAACTCACAGTGAGGAGCAACAAAAAGCAGTGTTTCCACCACAATTCATCCTACTACAGGGTTACTTTAGTGCTTACACTGGTCCTGCTTTAATTCAATATCTCTAACTTAATCTGGTTAGAAATGGAGTTAATCTGCCGCACTGTGACCTCTCTGTTGCAAGTCATCTTCCCTTATTCCAAGCAATTTAGTCCCTGATGCAGCAAGGCACTTAAGTCCATGCTTAAGTGTCATCCAATTCAATGCATGGGGTTTAGCTCTTGCAGAGTCAGTGTTACAACACTGTCAAATCCTCTCCTGCCACGAGGATGGGACTCTGTGCGATGCAGTGCCCCCTCCGTGGGGTTCATGATGTCTCTGGGTCATGGTCTTGCTGACCTGGAGCTGCCCAGCTGAGCACACTGGCTTTGTGGGGTAGCAGGGAGAGTGATGTCTCCTAGCTGCAACCACTCTGGAATGAGCTTATCAAACCAAAGTGGGTTTGGAGGCCATGCTCCAAGCCCTTGCTCTGTGGGTTTTTTGTAGTGAGTATTATTCACATAGAAATAGCCATGGTTTGGCATGCATTCCCTAACCCATGCTAAAGATCTCCTGAGTGATCTCTAAGTGTTGCCCTGCCATGAGGCAAGATCAGAGTCACTGTCCACAGCCCCACAGGCCCCACCACTCACTTTCCATGACTCCACGAACACTGTCCCTGTGCAAAGTGTCTGCTCTCTATAGGAAAGGAGCTGCCATGCTCCACACAGTAGTGCACAAATAAGGACATGATTAAACCATACTGGATGCTGAGAGGCAAACTACTGCACTATGATGTTCAAAAAACCAGAATAATGTGATGGTTATAAAGACAGACAGCTCAGGGAAAGCTTGCCTAGAGCACAGAATGATTGTCAGGATGGGCAAAAATGTAGAAAATCATGTGAGTGTGTAAGCTGCCAAAGCCAATTAATCCAAAGAACATTTTGCAACCATTAGGCTTCTATTACTGTGCATGCATTGTAATTACTATGGGTCTGCACAGATATGATGGCAGATCTTTAATGATACCAAGGTTCTATTTGAACTTTAATTATTTTCATTTAATTTGTTTGTGTTGAATTGTTGCAGCACCTAAAGTTGGAAAAAGTGGCTTATTTTTTAATTTGTCATTTTGAGTGGAGCTGCACCCAGATCATCCTAGCAACCAAGTAAAGCAGCTTGGAAGGGCTGCTCAGAAGGGAAGAGAGATGCTGTGGTGTTTCCCTGTCTTGTGTTACTTCACAGGCAACTCATGCTGTTAATACCAGAGCCTGGAAATTAGCAGGAACATGCTGATCAAGGAAACTTCTGTGATAAAAAAGATGCAGGGACCACTTTTCTAGACAGCTTTAACTGAATCATCATCCAGGGTTGAAGCAGCCAGAGCTTCGAAATAAAGGAGAACCCAAACCTTACAGTCAGGACCTGGATCCACACCTTGTAGTTGGCTTAAAGCAGTGTTGCAGCATCCTGGACTAGCACTATCAGAAGCATCATGTTCAATAAAACTGAGATTTCAACTTGGTCATTCGGACTTCTCCTCTGTCCAGATACAAACAACGTGAGTTTATGTCACATTTTGCTCTTGATTGGCAACCCATCCTCCTCATTAAAGAGTACAAAAGCTATTTTATCAACATGAGAATATGATATTTCTCAGTTTGCTGTACTGCTGACCTGAGGAAAGTGTCAGCAATTGTTTGTCACTTTCAGGGAAATTAAATAAGTTATGAAATTAATTAATTCAATCCAGCGAATATTCTTTCATGTTTTCCATTTGTGTGGTTAAAACTATTGCAAAATGCTGATAATATGAAAAAGATATGACAGCATAAAGTAGATAAATTCTGTTTTATCCAAAAAAAATTAAGACAGAAAACTCAATAACTTTCCACCAGTGGAAGCATCTTAGATTTCTGAAACTGAGTCTCAAGTCTGTAAGTTGCCCATCGGATCTTGAGATCTATGGAGGTGACATCTCCTCTGCACAGTGATTTGCCCACAGTGCTTCTTTCCTGTGGAGGTATTCAGTTTTGTGGACAAGAAACACGGACCTGTGATCCTCTTGCCAGCAATTGTCACCTTTCTAAAACTCTTCCACAGCCCTTTCCAGATGTTTTTCAGCCTAAAATTCTTCCTGGTGCCTCCTGGCTCCTGACCTACCCAGTAGCTGGAGCAGAAAGATTCGTTTCCAGACTCTGTTCAGACTCTGTTCTCACCCTTTTGACATTTGCCCTCCAGGGCCATTTTCTTACAGTCTCCTGCTTCCCCAGGTGCCAGGTGCTACCTGTGCTCCCTGACCACAGACTCCCCTCTTTCTTCAACTAGACATATCTTAATTTTGTGATTCAAAAAAGGATAAATTCAACATATAGCAGAATTGCTAGTAAAAACAGTCATCTTGGAGCATTTGCCTCACTTGGCCTTTTTGAAGTCTCAAAGCCATTAAAGAGATGGATTTCTTTAGACAAGCCATTAACTGCTAATCTTTTTTCTTTTTTTGGGGGGGGGGGGGGGGAAATTTAGTTTAATTAAGTTACTTTTTTTTTTTTTTTTATTCACTCAGATATTATAATGTCTGAGTTTTATAGTTGCACAGAACTCTGGGCAACTGGGACAGAGGAACCCCATATGAATGAGCTTGCCTGGCCTCTCTGCTGGCATTTACTCAGCCTCAGCTGTTTTACAAGAGGAACAAAAAGAAGAGAGGCAGGAAAACCAGTGAAGAAGATACTCAGCCCTAGCAGTGAGCACTGCAGGGACACCTCTTCCAGAAAGGAGATAAGCAGCAAAAGAAATTCCCCTTTTGCAGGTCAGAGCACATTGCTATGTTTGTTTTGCTTCAGAGTCCAAAGAGAGGGACTCTGACTATCTGCTTCATCTGCACAGAGGCAGCTGAAGGTTTTCAACCTAATACTCAAGTATAAGCAGCTCCTGAACCAGCATGGGTTGGGGCAGCACCTGGGAGTTTTTTAATATGTCTGCATTACTCAGGAATGGTGGATAGATTGTGATTGACAAAACTTAACAGCACCATCTCTCACCTCTGTCGCAGACCAGCCCTGACCTGAAATTCTTCAAAGCAGAGTGAAGCCTGAGCTGCTCCCTCCCTCCATGTCTAACAGTATGCATTTCTCTTCCCTTTACTTTTCCCAGTTCTGTATAACACATGCAAAAACCTTACAGATAGGCCTGTGACCAGAAAAATCTCTACCCTGCACAGCTCATGATCACCATGTTATGGGTATTCACAGCTCAACCCATTCCCCAGCCATACAACTTGATCTAAAAGCTCAATCCCTGACTGCAATACATCCTCATGACTGATAGAAACAATTACTTTAGACAAAGGCTCACAGGTATTTAAACAAGTTAAGGGTGTTTCAGAAGCCTGATTAAAACACGTGGGCCAAAGTCCAAATAGAGTTTTCTCCCTGGCCAGCCTTAGCAGTGGTCGTAAAACATGGGTGGTTGTAATGTTATTAATTACTATTACAACTCCTGTAGCAGCATTATGGAGACAGAGCACAAAGATCTCATTACAAGTCAAATGGATATCTGAAGTGATCAGAAAGCCCATGAGTACTCATGGGAACACCCTTTTGAGCTATTAGTTATTTAAGCGATTTATAAGAAGAGAGAATCGGGTTGTGCTGGGAAGGAAAGAGTGTCTCCCAGTCCTTTGCCATGGAGAAAGCTTTCCTGGTTTGTCTACATCAAAGACTCATAGCTGCACCTCCTCCTCATTTGATCTTAATTCAGCTCAAAAAAACTCTGCTTCCTGCATTTCTAGGTATGACTTAGGCATGAAACATGATGCGATGGTCCTTTGATGAATAAGGGAACATGGGCTGGGAATCATCTGTGCCAGGAAGATTTGATCTGATTTTCGGAAAGGGGTGATCACGTAGTGGTACACGCACATACATCCAGCTATAAATAAAGCAGAAGCAGTTTGCAGGGGAACAGGAGCAGAAAGCCACTCCCTTGATTCAATTCATTGTCCCAGCTCATCTCTGTAATTTTATCAACCTAAAAATATCCACGCAGCCAGCGTTCTCTATGCAAATGAACATAATTTCAAGCAAAACACAGGGCATCAGTAGGAGTCATAGCAAGAGGATAGGGACAAGGGCAGACTCACCTCTTGCTCCTAAACAGTGGCTGGTGGTGGCACCACGGGGAGCAGAGCTGGCATTCCCAGGGCAGTAACCTGGGCTGCCAAAACCTCCCAGTCTGGCACCCACCTGTTTCCCACAGTCCCTCAGCAGCCACAACTTCCCAAGGAGAGACTGCAGGAACCTGCCAATAGGTCCTGTGAGACACATTAAGTAGTTTAACTGCCTTTGGAGACTTCTCAGTGCTAGAATGAAATAAATGCTGTTTCCAGTGCTCTCTGGTAGGCAGATGGGCTGGCAGCAGGCAGGCAGTGTAGTGGGAGGCAGGGCACTGAGGATAACCCTAAGTCTGAGGTCCAATACTACTCCAGACCTCCTTTGGGCTGCCCTGTTCCCATCCTGCTTGCAGGGAACCATCCTGACTTCTCCCTCTTTATTTTCTTCTGAGATGGATTATTAATACTTTATTGAAAATAGATAATTACTTGAGAACATTTTTCAGCTACTTCACTGGCCATGCATCTGGGGTTAGTGTTGCTTATGGGAGT
The DNA here is from genome assembly GCA_013399895.1 of Serilophus lunatus. Taxonomy (NCBI): domain Eukaryota; kingdom Metazoa; phylum Chordata; class Aves; order Passeriformes; family Eurylaimidae; genus Serilophus; species Serilophus lunatus. The sequence goes on along the minus strand of VXBA01003489.1, from coordinate 2,212,141 downwards.
ATGCTGTATATTTCTCAAAACAGTGATAACAAATTTTTATAAAGTCTTAGTGAGTCCCATTTCAAGGAGGAAACCACTAAAGGAGGAACACCACCAGCGTTTTCTGTCTAAAAAGCAGGAAAATTTGCAAAACTTCATAAACCAGCATGCAGAAAAGCTCAGCTTGGACTCAAAAATACCCTTCTCAAAAGACTAGTCAGTGGTCAATGAAGAGTAGTTTAAATGACAAGAGTTTAACCAAGCCAAGACAGATATTTTTAAGCTCAGTCACCGTGCGTTGAAGCAACGCTTGCATTGTGGATGTGCTGTTCTCATTGTGCTGCTCCCCATCTGTTGCACCCTAACACAGGGTGGGTAACTCCCCAAACATTACTGCTGACAGAATGGCGAGAGCCAGTTTTGTATCTCAGAAATCTGTTTGGTTGGTTTGTTGGGGTTTTTTGCAATAAACAGGTTCTGGATGACGTCAGTGGGCTAAAAAGGCACCATTATCACATTGAATGCCTGGCCTGAACCCTGCTGACATTCACAGAAGTCTTTTAGTGACTGAAGTCTTTTAGCCTGAAGAGAGCACCACCCACTGTGCCATCTAAAATCAAGACAAACTCAATCAACTTTGTGAAATAACAATATCTACTTCACCGCTGCCTCCATAACCTCTGCTAATGCCAGGGTTCAGGCTTTAAGGACCAAATATTAAAGGCTTTTCCACCCTGAAAACCAGCAACTACTAATTTTGTTAAACCTCCACCCAGACACAGGGATTGGTTCAGAGGGAACAGCTGGGTGTCTATTGATCCTGCAAGCCTGGTCAGTCGTTTCCTTATTTCAGCCTTTAATAAGCTTCACTTGAGGCAGCTTTTAAAATAAATCCTAAAGCTTGAGCAGAAGTCCTTCATCCCTGTCTGTCCTGGGCAGCACTTACTCTCTGCCCTGCCATCAGTGCATGTCCACCTCTGAAGCCAAAGGCCACGGGGTTGTGTCAAACCCATTCTGCAAGTTCAGCTCCTGTTGCAGTGTGTTACTCACTGGATTATTGAAGATACGGTGCCAGGCCCCATAATACAGTTTCCAAAAGAACAATTAATTTGTAGTGTCAACAGCCCAGAGCTCCAGATAGGCCAGAAGAAAACAAACTGTCAGGCATTTTGTGAAGGTGAAGAAATGAAAAGGCTGTTTGCCTGCATTTCACCTTGCACAGATGGAAAAGTAGTACACAAGCATGCTGACACTCATCACCTTTAATAGGTGTCCCAGGGCTAAATCCTCACTCACCGTGATGAAAATGCAGAGGCAAGCCTGCAACTTGTATGCTTCAATAATAGAAGAAGCCATTTATACAGAGATGTGAAATATTTAGAGTCAAAGTGTTTCATCACTTAATTTAATATCACTTAACACTTGTGGAACTTCTATAAATGAAATCACCAGAGATTCAGATCCCTGCTGTGTCCAAATGTATCTGGAAAAGAAATGTGTCCATTTTCTGTGCGACAAATGCTCATTTGCAGATTTTCAGCACAATAAAATCCCCAGACTAGTGATCTAATTATTCAGCTGACTGGTGGAAGAATATGAAGTTAGAGAAATCTAAAGCTGGAAACTGAAGTAAGTTATAACAAATGTTTGCTTTAAAAAGCCACCAAGTAATCTATTCTAAAGCTTGCACTTGTGAGATAATGATCCTTTAATAATTATGCGAGAAAGTGCATTCTTTGTTCTCATATCTCTGCTCATATGGTCAAAAATATTCTCTTAGTTACATCAAAGAGTATTCTTCATGCCAGAATTTTCTACCAAGACCTTAGTCATGCAATAGGAGGCAAATGGCCAAATTCAGTCACTTCCATAGGCACCCATACAAGCATAAATCCCCTGCCATGAAATCACTGTGCTGAAAAACACCCAAGTCACATGATTAGATGTACTCTCAAATTGTTGGGCTCCCTGCTCCTTTGTCTTCTTCCCCAGGCACCTCCAGGAAGGTCATCACCCCTTTGCCACTGCTCATTTTATTAGTGGTGGAGACCAACCAGTTCATGCCATCTCAGCAAGGTACCACATAGAAGTGGGAACATTCAGAACTTTTAAGGCTTAAAAAGCCCAACACAGATCCAGAGTCAATAATATTCCCTGCTTACAGAGAGCCTGTGGTCCAAAGGGTGGGGAAGGGGGAAAGGAGGATGGCTTTGTTCTGTGTAGCTGGGGTTTCAAGGAATAAAGGAGAGCATTGTGATGCTAAGTCAGCCCACACTGCTGGAATGCTGCAGGAGTTACACCACCAGCCATTCACTCAGCCTCCTCCCAGTGGAGAATCCACCAGCATTTGGTCTTTTTAACTTGCTGATGGAGCCGTGGGAGCAGCCAGCACAGGATCCAGGGTCAGAGCCAGGGTCCAAATGTGTCCTCATGGCACAGACTGTTATTAGCCACAATATACTTCTGGCATTAGAGAATTTATAATTGCATTACTAATTACATCACCAATTAAGTACAATCTGCCATTTCTGGAATTCTCTCCCTAGTCAAACACTGTCCTTGAGGCATTAAAATTATGCTGACATCCCGCAGCAGGAGTGGCCAATCATGACATCCTCGCTACCCCAGGATCCTTGTTGAGCTGCTGCCCATTACATAAGCCTGCAGGAACCTCAGCATTCTCCAGCCTGCTCAGGCTGTGCCTTCACTCATGGTGCAGCAGCCAGGGCAGCCCAAATCAAAGAGGTGGCACTTGAGAAAGAAAGCACCTTCCAAGAGCAAGCCCTTGCCTCCTGGAGCAGAGGTGATACAAACTCCTGGCTGCCCACACGGATCCAAAGGAGTCTGAAAACTTTCCTCTACTTTCTGTGCTGAGTTTCAACTGTCTGCTTCAGGCCACACTTTCTGCAGACTCATCTCTGCTACAGAATAATTTTTTCCTGCAGCCCTGAGACACGGCAGCCCTGATGAGCACTGAGCAGCCAGCACGCAGTGGCAATCAGGCACCAATTTGGGACAGACGCTGTTGGTTATGGGGTTGTCATGCACATGGGCATTCTTCTTCCCAAGGACCTTGTCACAGCAGCTCAAGAATCCTTGGAGGAGCGATAGCAGAGATCAGATGCCAGGCCAGCCTTCCCTGCTGAGGAGGCAGCTTGCAGCATTTCTGAGGAGAAAGCCAGCTCCCAGCTAGCCATTGTGCTGGAATGTTTGCCATACCCTGAATCCCCTTTAACAGCAGGGAACATTCACAATGTGCTTAAACCCCTTGCTGAGGGCTGTTCCTCTGTAGCACCTGTGTGGGCCTGGAGATATTCCCTATCCCTCAAACACCCTCCTGAGAAAAAATCGAGGAGACTCAGCTGGTTTTGCAGCTATATACACCCTTGAGGAACATGGCTTAACAAACTGCACCTCCTCTTCTCCTGCCCCATTTGCCATCAGTGTGTGTTCTCCACCATCACACACTTCACATCCAAACTGCTCATGAAGAAGCTCTCACTTGCCTCTCTGCACCTAGTGCCACCAAGCTTGGCCCTTCCTGGCTTGTTACAACAAAGCAAATCAATCAGTAACTCTTAACTGGTTTATTTTAAGTACTTACCTATCCATCACAGCTCTTATTAGAAGAGGGAAAAGCAGGAAAATTGCACTGCAGGAATAAAGAGCAAATGTCCAAGGAAAGCCTGTGAATGATGCTGCAAGATTAATGCTTACAGTTATGGCTTCGTATTTGCAGAAGGGTCAGGGAATGTACTGCAGCAGAACAGGAAAATGATGGCCTGGAACTGTGCATCAGAGGGGCAACAAGGGTGACAAACTCAGACTGTGGCCCAGGACAGTGGTGGAGCCTCCCTCTCTGCCCTCACCACGATGGGGCCAGTTTCCCTGCATAGACACTCTGGACCCAAAAGGGCCAGAAGAAAGATGCCAGTGGGTCACCTGTAATGTGGCAATGACCCCAAAAGCTTTTGTAAAACATTTGACATCCATTGAGGAAGAAAGCAGCAAGGAGTCAAGTATTTGACTGGGATAGCCATGTTAATCCAGGCTTTCTGAGCTTAGGTCCCTTCAACAGGATCTTTCTCCTGGACAAGCAAAAGCCAAGTGGAAAGTCACCAGGTTTGTACAGCGTTTCCACAACCTGTGCATTCGTTTTTCAGACATGTTGTAACCCCATCCCCTGCCTCAACTGCCTGCCCAGGCGTCTCAGTAACCTCTGGAGTCACAATATGGTCTGGTTCTACTTCAATTCAATCTCTTGGAGGCTACTGAGTCCCAGTGTGGACATGCCCTGGGAAGAAGAAACCTCCACTAAAATCTGAGAAAGAGCATCCCAAAACACTTCACAGGATCACAGCTGAGGTGTGCTGAGGCCACCTATGACCTGCTATCCAAGGTGGATGTTATCTTCTCCACCAGCACCTTGTCCCTGTCACCCTGGGTGATGGCACAAGCCATCTTGGGGAAAATTTTTCCCTCTCAGATAAAAAAGCTGAATTCAGAGTTTGGATGCTTTACAGACTGATTTAATCTTTCTTGACAACTTGTCTTCTATTGTGTAGATTTGTTTAAAAGGGAGAGAGCAGTTGTTAATATCTACAGGAAGGGAAAGAAAACAGTCCCTGCTCCACTGGTCCAACAACCCTGCTGCCACTGCTGCCTTGTCAGGGGAAATTAGACTGGAGGGGTGCGAGTCCCACAGAGAAGTTGTTTTCCTGCAAAATGCTCTTTAAGAGACCTCAGCTGGCCTCTTCCTGACAGTGATACTTCACTCCAAAAGTTTCCACTGACTCAAATTTCACTGAGGCTGAGCTATTCAAACCAGCAGGGAGCAAGATGCTTCTGTGGGAGTGAGTTCCTCAGGAGCCCTGAGCATCCTGGAAGCTGAACTCTACATGAAAGGCATGTTGAAGACAAGCAGTGAAAGAAATACAAATCATTTGCCTAATGAGCAGACAAACTTTTTCCTAGTTGTTTATATTGCATTTCCAGTGGAATAATCTTGATTTCTCCTGCCATGTTTCTGCTATTGGTCTCTGTTCTTCCTACCATTGTCGTCATTCCAGCTAGCCCTTGTCCACTCAGGAAATTCATAGTATGTGTATTTTTGTGCATGGTGCTCTTGAGATGTCTGAAAAATGTTCCTCTGAACCAGGCACTGATTTATCACTCTCTGGGAAAGATAAATTTCTGTCTGCTTCCTGTGTCCCTCTGTTAAGATACAGTGTGAATACCAATTTGTTTGGAAAGGTTGCATTAAAACAATAATATGCCTTTCTCTTCTTATATTTTATATAATGCAGCTATTCCCATTTCACATTGAAAATGCAGCCTATGAGTATTTGAGCAGATATTTGGCTGGGTAGCTGGAGACATCTCATTGTTGCCTAACAATAACTTTGCCTTTAGGATTATCTGATTTTCAAAACTAAAATGAGACAAAATACTTAGTATTTGGTGGTTACAGCTGCTCTTATCAGAGCTCCTGCCCCACCTACTCCCCAGATTTCATCACTGCGTTGAAGCCATCCTGCAGCAAAGCCTCTGGGCTGGATCAGCTCTGGTTCATCCTCTCCCTGAGGACTTTTGCTTGGGCAAAACACATCTGAGCCCTGCTGGGAGCAGGTTGCAGTCCAGTGGTCTTCCCAACCATCTCCCTGAGGCCAGGGAGCAGGTCTCCAAGCACCTCCAGTAACTCCCAGTCCTGGACAAGGACAGGACTCAGCTGATTTCTGTCCCCTCCAAGAGGGCTGTTTACAGTGGGCAAAGCCTGGTGCAGAAATCACATCCCAAACAGCTGAGGTGCCAGAGGGTGTTTGGTCCCCAAGAGCCCAGATGGCTGAGCAAGGCAGCAACAGTGAGAGGTGATGGCCATGGCCAGGACCCCCATCTCCCTCCCTGAAGCCTATTTTGAAGCCTCAAGCTAAACCTTAGACCCATTCCAGCTAATGGAAAAGGCAACGGGGCTCTGGGGCCAGCCAAAAATGATGAATGAAAATTGTTTAATGGTTGTACAGCCAGAGGCCTGGTCCTGCCCGAGATCACAGCTGCATAAATCCTGACAAGATGAGCCCTCTGGACCCACCAGGCTCCATGGTTTCAGCTGTGTCCCTTCATTGGCTGGCACTGTGGTGCTGGGGCACAGGGACTGGGCATCATCCCAGTTCTGTGTGGGCAGCAGACAGACACTGCTTCCCCAGGGAGGAGAAAAGCCAAACTGAACCCTTTCCAAAAGCACTGCCAGAGGGGCCTCAGGTCCTGTGACATGTATGGAGACCAACACAGTCCATTTGGTAACTAGCCACATTATAGGCAAATGAGACGTTCTTATGTCCACTAAAACAAACAGTGATGCAGCACCTGACAAATTTGGACTGATAGACAATGCTGATCTCTGATGCAGATGTGGTTAGGGAATGAAAAAAGTCCAACAGTCACAACCACTCTGCAGTGAACACCTCACCATTACATCCTGCTGATCCCACCGACCTTCACTGAAATGAACTGAGCAACCCCAGCACAGATATAACCACAAAAGGATCATTTCCAATCCCTTTTCTTTTTTTTTTTTTAAAGTTCTCAGATATCAAAGATTAGTGATATTTCCCAAGAGAAACTGGAGGAGACAGAAAAACACATCTAGCCTTTTCCTTGGGCTGGGAACTAGCAGCACTTTGTAGGCTGAACTCAAATACTCTCAACAGCAATTCTCACACAGGCAATTTTCAATAAATATGTATATTTTTAACACCCTACTTATACATCAGACTCCTTTTGCAGATAATGACAAGAAAAACAAGGAGTTCCCTTAGTGATGATGTGCCCACATAATAGACACAGTTCTCAGGAGCTGGGAAGGCAGGGAAAGAGCAAAAGAGCAGGATATTTTTTGCATGGTAAAAATCCTGCAGTTTGGCTTATAATATGTCCTTGGACAAATCTCTCATTTTGGACACATTTAGGGAAAATTACCCTATAATAGCAGCAGATGAGACTTTTGGTTGATCAACAGTGAGTGAAGAGGGAAGCATTTGGACTTAGCAAATGTTTGCTTCTGCCTCCACATTCTCACTCTGCAGCATTTCGTTACTGAGGATAGTGCATGGCACAGCATGAACCCCCTCCATTCTCTCACCTTCTAGGTTGAAATACTGGGACTGAATTTACAATTAAAAAGAGAGAGCAGCAGCTAAGTGAGCAGCAAAATATTTGCATTGTTGTAAACTGCCAGGTTGCACGAACTGTGAAGTCCCCGGGCTATTTTGAGATAATTCAGCACCTTTCAACTGTCACATAAAATTTCATGGGGGATGATGCTTGGCATTGTTTATATGACATTAGCTTCACCTTTTCATCCTACTGGGAACCATCAAATGCAAAACTGGATTAAATTTGGCAGATCACATTATATATGGAGAAGTGAGAAATATTGCTGTATCACAATTGATTTTCCCAAAGGCACCAGCCAACCTCTGATATTTTGATACTGAGGCGATAAATAATTTTCCACTGGTAATTTCCATATTCAGTAAGCCAAGAAGAGTTTTTCTCAGTATGCAAATGGGATTTATTTAAAGCACCATTTTCTGTTACTTACAATTAGATTGATTTGGATGGCTGCAGGAGAATTTTTGTCTTGGGTGCTGCTGAGTGGGCAGGAAGTAGAGGTAAGACCTTCATGCAGCATAGACTCTCCTTTGAACTAAACCAAATTCACTTATTAGGCTTGTCATGGCTGGACAAGAAATGTGCCAGATAGGAGCATATGGGAGATCAGGAGTTTTATGCCTTTATTTTACTTGGTTGTAAATACTTGAGTAGACACAGAAATGGCAGGTCATGCCAAAGGTTTGAGTAAGGCTCAAACACAATCCTGACAGATGGAGGAAATTTCCCAAGTACTAGTCCTGAGGAGAGTGCTTTTGAGTTGGGTCTTCAGTATTCCAATTTCTTTTTTATTTTGATGACAGGATTGAAAAGCAATTGAAGGTCAGGTCCACTAGTCTGGTAGTTGAACATAACAAGAGGATAAAAGCAATGCCCAGAAAGTAAATAATGAATTTGATCATGGACATAAAAAGGGAGATAGAAGCTCAGCACCATCTTTAGCAGGACCTACATTTCTGTCATGATACCAATGATAATCGAATAGACAAAGTACAAGGTGGTTGTTCCCCACTACACTCTCACTGCATGGATACAGCTGAATTTCCACACTGGCTTTTCCTGAGCCTCAGGAGAAGGCTTTGGCCAGCTCAGCACATCCCATCCCCCTGCACCATTCAGTGAAAACACTCTGAGATGTTTCTGATGGGCCAGATGGGAGACAGAACAAGAACCAAGAGAGAGGCAGGACTGGAAGGGCTGTGAACAGCACAAACAAAACAAGCTGAAGTGCATGCTGTGGTGCTTTGCCCTGCTCTCCCAGCAATGCCTCCCACCCCTGGATCCAGAAAAGCTGTGAGACAGGGGCTCTTGGAGGCACTACACACACCTCAGAGGACGAATTAGCAAAAACTAAGAGTCTTTCCTCCAAACGGCTCCTCCTTATCTCACTCACAGGATAAATCAGTCTCTGGTAGCACAGCAGTGGGAATGGCTATGAGACCCCCTTCCCCTGCCACCAGCCTGCCCACAGCTCCCAGCCTGTGAGTCCCCTCCGCTCCCTCATTGCTCTCTGACAGGTCTTCCCTCTTTCCCTGGCTGGCAGTTCCCTTGTGCCCTTGTTATTCTGAGTCATCTTTACCACCACTGCTCCACTGCAGGCCCCGCTGTGAGCATCACTAACGCGCCTGTTTCCAGTTTGCACACCACGTGAAGGCAGTTTAAAGGAAATTTAGTCCCATGGAGAGAGCCAGCACTAGGTTGATGTGTCTCACAAACTCTTATTTAATGAGTTATACACAGCCTCTACACACAGAGCTGATTTTGGCTCTCTGAATACATTTGCATTCGTCACTACTGCAAGTCCTGTGATGTCTTGATGACAAAGACTGCCCTTCCCTAGCCAGCCTCACCTGGCACTTTCAATGGAGGTGCCTGCAGGTGCTGGAAAACAGCCCATGGATTAATCACACTTGCACCTGTTGGACCTCTCCAATAACACTGCCATGTTGTTGCACTAGTTTTAAATTTGCTTCCTAAGCCTCCATTTTCAAGCTAAACCTTTCCTTCTTTATTTAACTCGTATTACTCGCTTCCTTCTGCCTCTCTCCATCAGGCAGGAGTGCATCTCAGCACCTGGTTAACAATCTCTGCTGACATAAATGGGTGCATCGTTATATTTTTGATGCTACTCCTCTCACTTAGATATGGAGAAAGTTTGATCTCCTAAAGTTAAGAAAACACAGTCAAGGAAGTTTTAAATCTCCCCATGGGGAGATTTGTTCTGATTTTTTATTGTGACACATGGACTACTGTCTGTTAACAAGGTGTTCCCAGCAGAAGTCTGTAAATCAGGGAGCTGGGAGTCTTAATGCACCAACATAAAAACCCCACATTGTTTTGTCCATCAGCTGCTATGTGTGACCCAGCAAGCACTGGAGGGATTGAAAATGTGCACGGAATCAACATTACAGAGCAACCAAGAAAAAGCTTACTCAGGTCAGCATCACTCCTAACACATCAAATGATGGTTGAGGTGTCCTTTAGCAAAGGGTTGTTCTTGGTGCCTGAAAGTTTAGTGCCCATCTTGAAGACTTCCAAAGGAAATGTCACTTTTAAAGAAACTACTTTCTAAACAGCAGATCCCCTCCCCACACCCCGAGCAGAGCACTCTGATTTAAAGATTGTCATCTACTTGTCCTCAGAAGAAAGCCCAGGAGTGACAGAGCAGCCCATCAAATGAAGCCTGTCCTCCTCCCAGGGAGCTCAGCTTCCCTCAGAACTCCAGCTGCAGCTCAGCACAAAGGAAAAGAGAGTAGAGCCTGAGTCACTTACAAGTTTCTCTTCCTTGAGGCTGTTATAAATGTGATAAACCATTTTTTGTTGTTTTAAAGTGCTGCCTAGAGTTTAATAAAGGTTCATATGTGTTATTAATCTGAAATATTTTACCTAAATCTAATAATAAAATGACTCAAGCATTTCAAGTGATCTCAGATGCTTGCAAAATCCTTGCAAGTTACTAATTAGCTTATGTTGTAGCAATTGTTCAGTAAATTTTACAGTCAGATTTCATTTTCTCTTTAGAAAGGGCAGACTACAAATTTATGCAACATAAAATGGAAGCTAATGAACTTGTAGCATATTCAGTATGGAGCATGCATCTAGGAAGTGGGAATAACAACATTAACAGTGCTTTGAGATAAAAAGACTATTTAAATTCATATTTGTAGGAGCTGTAGACTAATACACAGTGATGTACAGTTTAGATGTTGTTTCCTCGAGGGCACAATCCAGAATACTCAGGGATACAGATTTTCCGGTGGAAGAAGTCTCACACACATTCTGATCTCAAGTTGTGACAGCCAGTGAAGAGAGGCCCTTGGAGATCATGCCATGCTGGGCATCTCAAGTGTGGAAACAGCAGGTGGATCTGCAGGCTGACCTTGTGTTAGAAGAGACTCTCATAATTTGGATCTGAGGGATGGCCCTGGTCTGGTTAACCAGCAACCAACAGATGTTTCTGTCCAGGTAGAAAACTCCACTACGGTAAATGGAGTTATGTCATCTATGCCTAATGGTTGGCATAATAAATGTCAAAAAGTATATAAAGGAACCTATTAACAACACATCAGGCACTTTAGGGCTTTATGAAATGATTTTTTGCAGATTGGAGTACCCAGAGCTCTCATCAACAGTCACAGCAATCCTGAGCTGCATGATGAGAATCCAGACCCACTTGTTTCCACAACTATGAGTTTTGTAAGGATAAACTCTACATCTAGCAGGGCTCAGGTTCTGGCATTCAGCCAACTCATAAAGCCTTATAAAGCCTCTTCTTTTTCTCCATATGTGGCTGAACCAGTGCTGGCATGTGATGAAAACAGTGAATCCCCTCCCTAAGCCAGCCAACACAAATCATTTAATTCCTAGTCTGCCAATGGCTGCATTTTAGCATTGTCTCACCAGACCTAGAGCTGAGCGAAATTTGGACATCCATTTTTATAGCTGTGCGACACCACATCCTGGCTTTCGATCTCCAGCACTGGCAGAAATCAGGTCCTCAGGGACCAGAAGTCCCTTGGGGTAGTGTGTCTGCAGCCCACATCAAACGCTGCTGGGAAGCACAGATCCAGCCTTTAGTATTTTTATCATGTTTCCAGTTGTCTGCAGTGTTACAATGCCAATGATTTATTCATTTATGTATTTCGTCCTTTGTACACAGTTTGTAATGCAGAGAGCAAGCAAGATGCAGTTGTGCTGTAGCTACGTGTACCATGGGTTTATGGGTGTACCACCATGTGCTTAGCACGGCAAGGAATTGTCCCCCTGTCCTCCAAAAGCACCCAGCCAAACACTAGTGCCACTCCTCAGGTCCAGAGGGCACAGCAAAACTTGGCATGAAGCAAAGAAGGAAGGGGGCTTCTTGTAAGAGCTGGGCAGAGGAGGGAAAGGATATTTAGACAAGGGAAAGGGGAAAGCACCACAACTATCTCTGATGAAATTCAGGACTTTCCTAGGACTTTCTCAATGGAGTGGTGAGAATTGTTAAGACATGAAGGAAGTCTTGCAAACGCTCTTGCCCCTTGGACTGCAGTGATTACTCTTTGTTAATCTAATGGTGCAAGAAGGGATTAACCTGAAACATGCATCATTTCATCCTTTTTACACCAAAAGGAGAACAAGCCTCTGTTTTTTACCGTAGCAGAAACAGACCCTAATGAACATCATTCTTGCTTAGAAAACTTCTCTACACTGGGAGTATGATGCTGTCTGTGCACTTCTGTTCCCACTGCAACCTCTGCCTCCCTCTGGGACCACAGCCTCTGGTCCAGCCTCAACACCACAGAATGCTCCACATCCCCACCATACCTGGACAGTACATGCACTTGGCTCAAGGGATGTGTTGCACTGTGGGGAGCTGGTGGAGCTGAGAGCATGTCTAGGAGCTGTCGTGAGTACTGGTTTTAATGAGCTCTGGGGCTCCGTTTGGGTTCCACGCTCAGCTCAAAGCAGCTGCCCGTACCTCTCGCAGCACAGGAGGGTATGAAACATCTGCCAGACACTCATGGGTATCTCAGAGCTCTGAGTGGTATGTGATGGGTGTGTGGCCCAAACTCAGATACAGGTGTGCAGCACAAGCTGCTCTGCAGCACCTGACCCCCGGGGAGAGCTGTACACGGCTCTGGGCACACGCTCCACAGCATCCCCATCAGTGACACAACTCACACAGATGCTCCTCACGATGCTGTTCATATAACCTCTAATTTTTTGCAGATGATGGAAAGCCTCTCTCTCTATCCAGAAGGATCAAGTGGTGTCAGGCAGCTTAGCCAAGCTCCCCAGTGCAACAGAGGAGACTTATGCAGCTCTAACCTCAGGGTCCCCTGCTGGAAGATTGCCAGGCAGAGTCTTGTGCTTGCAATAATCCTCACACTGGCTGCTTACACAAACACAGAGCAAAACAACCCTGTGCTTCCCAAAGTTACAGTTTTAAATTAAATTCGTTGGGTAAGACCTGAGTCATCTCAGTCCTCTTTTGTCTTGTACTAGTTTTGCCTCTGTTCTACGATTTTTATAACTAAGAGTTACAGCTCTCCTCAGCTTCCAGCATATCACCTGCTTTGCTTTGGCATCTTTGCTTGTGTTTAGCAGTGACTAAACTTTCTCTGTGCTCTCTCTGATGCTCCCCAGCTTGGCTGCTGGAGGCAATGGACCTTCCTGGGTCACATGTGAGTGAAACAGGAATGAGCCACAAACTGTGGGTTGGACTTGGATCAAGCACAGTATCCAGCCTTGGAGTGAACCAAAGGTTACTGCTATGGTAGTAGCAAGTCAGAATAAAAATGGGCTACGCTTAATTATAACAATTTTTGTGATAATACTGAGGATGAAACTATAAACCAAGGGGCCTTTACCCGAGGCAGAAGCTCTGTTAAACTAGAGAGCCCTCACACACTTAAGAATTCACCAAGGCAACTTCCAGAAACATCCCCAAGACATTGCTGTGCTGATGATCAATTAGCATTGTTATTGTCATGGTGCAATAATCTTCTCCATTAGTTTTCTTTTTAAAATTCAAATGGGAAGATGAGGTGGCATGATAACACACACTCAGACAAGGAACAAATGTGTTGCTTGTAAGCAGAGCGTGTATCAGGCAGTACAAATGTCTGAGCAGATGTGCTAATGGACACAGACCCTGCACTGTAACCAATTACTTCATCACTAATAAAACAAGTTGCACATCTCAGCAATATGAAAGGGAGGAAAAGAATTTCATTAGAGGTAAGCTCGAGCTGGAGCAGCAGCGCTTTTACCTACTTTTAACCTATTTTTCTGGGTGCTCACCTCAGGACAGCTCTCTCTTGCAGCAGAAAACCTCACATATCCTCACTCAGCCCTCCCTGGCAACATTACCCTCTGATTGAAGCTCTCAAAGACTACTTTCATCTGGTAACCGGAGGGCTGGAAAAGTCTGGTGCTTTTCCTCCCCCTTCTGAAGGTCTGAAAAATGGAAGTAATAAGCTCAGAAAAGGGTCTCCCTCTCTCCAGGCTATTTAGCACACTGCTCATGCTGGGCAGCCAGCGTTGATGTAAAGGGCAAAAGAGTTTCTAATGATTTCTCCCAAATGTGGAGGATGCTGAGCAGAATCTTCCCATAACCTGTCCCACACTGCACATGATCCCACAGCAGGGAAACAAACATAGTGCAGAGATCACCTCTGCTCTGAATTAAGGACTGTTTATAGTGAGCAAAGACAGGTTGTCACAAACAAACCAGCTTCAAATTTTGACTGAACGCCACCAGTGCCAGGCCTGTAGCATTTCATTGCTGAAATCTGTGGGCAAAACCCTGACACTGCCAACAGACTGATGGATGAAGACCTTGAAGCTTGTCCTAACTCCCAGGAAAGCAATAAATCAATGATGCAGGAAACCCCCAAGCCCATGAGTGCTTTAAAAGTGAATAGTAAAATATAAAATCAATGGGAAGTGTGGCAGGAAGGCAGAGTGGGGAGGGCAGCAGAAGGGATGTGCAGCTGTTGTTCAGCTGGGGTAAGCTGCCAGCAGGCTGGATCCTATAAGCCAATTTTACTTAATAATCCCACTAATATGGAATGACACTGGTTGTAATCCTTCAGTGATTATAGTGTGGACCAATGCTTCAGCATCTCTGGGAGGATTTAAGGGGCAGCACAGCATCCAGAAAGCTATAGCCAGACTTTTCCTATCAACTGGAAGAGAATATCAATGCACAGAAAAGCAGAAGCTGCTGCATGTTCATCCATATTTCTGAAGAGAATAAAAGAGAGAGCAAAGCTAGAGCTTCCTCACTGTGGTATCTGCCAAGTACCTATGCAAAGCAGAGCCTAAACCCAGAGAAATAAAAAGTAGGTAAGCATAAGAGGACAATAAAACAGAGAACATGGCACAGCATGGGGAGAAGTACTCGAATGAAACCAGCCCAGGAAATCAGGGACCACCCTTGGGGTTTGATAAATAGCAAAGCAAAAGGAGACAACATTTACAGTTTGGGGGGATTTTGAACAGAGCACTTGAAATCTCTCTGCTTGCACAAAGTGGTCCCAGGAGAAGAGACACTGTGGGTAAAAAGAAGACAGTGAGAGAGAGTCAGGAACATTTAATTTCTTCTGTCTCCCTGGGGACATGTGATCAATGCTTTGAGTGGAAAGGACCTTCATGTTTCAGGTCCCTGCCATGGGCAGGGACAATCTCCACTGGGCCAGGCTGCTTAGGGCCCCATCCAACCTGGCCTTGAACACTTCCAGGGATGGGGCAGCCACATCTTCTCTGGGCAACTTTCTCAGGGCCTTACCACCCTAATTGCTGATGTAAAGATTTTCTTCTTTATATCTAGGCTGAATCTATTCAGTTTAGACTATTTTATTTAATCTATTTTAGTTTAAAACCATCTCTCCATGTCCCAACAGACCCTACTAAAAAGTCTGACCCATCTTTCTAAGCCCCGCCTTAGGTATTGAAAGACCACAAAAATGTCTCCCCAGAGCCTTCCCTTCTCCAGGATAAACAGTTCCATGCATATCTTAAGCATCGTTTCAGGGTCTCTTGTCCACATTATGGAGTTCCCTCACCACCAGAAGTCTGAGCTTTTAATGAAAATAGAATTCAGATAACGTTGGATCTGAGCTCAGAGAGATCCACATCTGTAAGGAGATGCCAGGCAAAACCCACCTCATCTGTGAATTACTTCAAGAGTTTAAATGACTGCTGATTTATTGAAAGTGTCACTTGTACAATATTTTCAATGACTATTGCCAGACTGGGAAGTGAGGAACTGGAACACAGTGAGGAGGTTTCATAGGCTAGTGAATCACCGTGGGGGGTGCTGCAAAATTATCAACTGTAGATGGAGAACTGATGGAATGCCTCCAAGAGATGAGGACAGATGCAAAATTGTTGGAAAGACTGATTCAACATCATCACCGTCAGCCTTTGTAAGCCATGTGGATTAGAAGGCCTGAAGAACAGCTGGCTGGAGTGGACTTGCTGAATTATTGGAACAAAATTAGATTAAAAAAACACAGAGGAAATTATTGCAGCCCTTTCCATGGAGGCAAGAGGCTTTCCATGGTGAAACAGCTGGAGGGCTTGGAGAGACCATACCCTCCTGATAGTAATCACTAAATTAGTCAAATTCAGCCAGTGAAGATGTTTTATTATGAACAGATGGGAGTCTGAAGTTTAACTCTCTGCTTTGCATGAGTGTATTCAAAGCAGTTGGTAATCCTTCTGGCTCAGTGGGGAAGAGGTCTGGATGGCAGAACCATGGATTGGTGGGAGCTGGCTGCAGCCAGGAGCTGCCCAGAGGGACAAAATTGAAACAGATGCTTGACATCACCACCAATGAAAGTACCCACGTTGCTTCTCCCAGATGAGATGCCCCTAACTCTTCCCTAGTAGCATTTCCTCCTCTCACTCCAACTGGCCATCCCCACAGGTGGCACAAGTCCCAAGAAGCTGACACCAGTTGCCAAAGCTGCTGGAATGCCAAGGTGGTCCTCTGAAGATGGAGCGTCAAGAAAGTCTTCTGAAATTTTATAGTTCATGAGATTCAAGGCAGTTGTGGGGGAAATGCCTTCAGATTGCATGTTGAAACAAGAGACAAAGGGTAGCACTGAGCTGCTTCTGCTGATCATGAGAGCACAGTGCTGCAACCTTGGAAATACCAAAATAATCAAGCTGATGGTTCTCCACACCCTGTGTCTTGGCCCTAAGGCAGCATTCCTGTGCAAGGCAGCAGCCTTCTAGATTAAAGCTATAGCAAAAACGTGAAAAATCACAGACAATTCTTCTTCTGCTTCAAACAATTAGAGGATATTGCACAGCTTGAATCACAAGGGTTTACATTTACATCAGAATCTGTTTTTAAGGAGCCTTATAACTGTGGGGTTTTTTTGAAAATTACCATGCACTTGGCATAAAGTGCCTCCTTCCAGACATGGTTGTGTGGTGCCTCTGAAGGCACTAGAGGCTGCAGAGGAAGCAGTGTGTGCTCCAGAGTGGTACCTGGTGGAATGGTAGGGTGCTGCTCTGAGCCCATAACAAACTCAGAGATATCTGTCTGCTGGCAAATGAACGTTTCCCCTTATGAAAATCACTTGAAATTTCTACTCTTACAGTAAATGAACATGTGCCTAGCAATGGTGAAGCATTTAATCACATATGACCTCATCCTCCTTGTTCTTCAGTTGTGAGCTGTCCACCGTCATTCAGCATTTGTCCTAATATAGATTCCCTTCCCCCATCACCAGTGTGCTGGGATGAATCATAAGTAATATTTGTAATTGTGAACCCACATGCCAACCTACATCTGGAGAGATGACTCTTTTCAATAGCCTTAAATCTGCAGCTCCCTTTGTCACAGTGAGGTTTTACAGGTTGTTTTCCCTATCTCTGAACAAAGAAGCTTTGAAAAACCTGCAGTGTTCAGAAATGCCTTCTTGTTCCATTTCACCAGTGTAGGTAGTTTCCATGAACTTTGCTTATCCTTGTATTACATTAAAAAGGAGACTGAGAGTGACTGAGCAATAACAGCTTTATGAGTTTCTTGCAACAGATTTGGAATTAACTCAGAAAATCATCTGAAAAAAAACTTCTGTAGGGAGGAGAAAGAGAACTAAAATATAGCAACCGCAGGTTGAATTTTTTTGCCCATCTGACCCGAACCACACATGATGAGAACTTCTGGAAACGTGCTTGCTCTGTGGTAGACCCATGACTTCACAGTTCAAAGACTGTAGCTGAAGGAAAACCCTGGTTTCAGTCCAATCAAAGCATTTGCCTATCTTGGACCACACCAATGAAAGGGCAGCTCAGAGACCCCCCCACTCCCAACGCTCTAATTATTTAGAAAAAACCCAAATGAACTTGAACAACACATGGAGGAGGCAGAAAACATCACAGGTATGAGGTACCAAAAGGCAATGACCACATTTCCGGTAATGTCTGCGGTTTAGTTAACCAAACTGTAATCATCCAGAGCTAAAAGTCATCTTGGGGACAGTGCCTGTGACCTATAAAGGCTCTGGTATTCCCAGAAGACTGCACAGAAAGCAAAACTCACAGTAACTAACAGACCACTAATTTTAAACCTCTCAAAAGCCACTGGTTAATGTCTGCAAAGGGGAGTGATGGTGGCAATGAGAAAAGCAGCAGCACCACTGTGACTCACACAGAGTGGTCCTGCTGTTGCTCGAGTGATTATAAAAATGATGGTGACTCTCACTGTTTATTCACTTTCCTTTTCTCCAACTGACTAAGAAAGGGAAATTATTTGCATTGAGAAATTTGTCTTCTGCTCTTCCATGGACCAATCTTAGACCTGTTCCAGCATCCTCTGCTAAATAATTTTGTATAAATATATACATAGAAACAGAAACCCAGTGCCACACTGATGAAAAAGCAAACAGAGCAAGCAGCAATGCAAAACGTGCCCTGAAAAAAGCAGAAAGCTCTGGCAAACCCTTTGCTGTGTGATCCTGCATGGAGAACAGTTTCCCATTAGGCTGGAGAAGCTGTCACTTTTCAGACCTGTAGCCAACAATTTTTCTTTTTTTTTAACTGTAACAACTTAGAAGCTCTCACTGGATGTAGAGAAATAAACATGGGAAGCCATTCCCTGCAAAGCAAAGATGCTCGTGGGCCATCAGAGCAGCCCACGAGATGCTCCTTCCCCAGCCCTCAAGGGTTTCACCCACCTACACAGACACCTGTCATGGCCCAGTCAAGGATTTCTAGATAGAAATGTCTTTATGAGAACTGCAAAGTACACCTGAAAACTGGAGAGGATCTCTGAGGTGACTGCTGCACTTCTGGGGAACCTGGATCTTGAGCAGAACCTGGATGAGAAAAGGGAAAATAGAAACAATTTTTGTGCCAAGTTTCAGAGCCAGAGCCTGTCCCTGCCCCCTGCCCCTGCATCCACAGGGACTTGAAGTACAAACCCAGCTTTAACATGCTTCTATACTTCCAGAAAGCATCAAAAGGAGCCAAAGCTTGCTCCCCTGATCTGTTCCACTGGCCACATACATCAGCTGCTTGAGTTGGGGGGGCTGCAGATGTGCAGACATGCAAATTCCTTGGCAGGTTTTTTAATTCAACCCAAAAGATATTTTGTGGGCATGTAGTCTATTCTCCCTACTCCTTTGCCTTTTGAGCATTCCCCTAGAACGCTTCTAAACAATTAATTTTGCACCTTCCCTCCCCAAAGATGATGTGCTTTTATAGCTGAAAACATTTAACTGGGATTTCTGACTTGGTGCCTTTGTTCACATTGTTAAACCGATCAAGCTATAGTACTTTGGAGAAAAAGAGAAGAGAAACAATGTTGTTTTGTCTGCTAACGTGATTGATAGACAACTTTCAATTATTGTATCTTTAACTGACTTAAAAAGAGACAGGCTGCTGAAAGATGGTTATTTCCCAGCCCGGTGCTGTTTTTTCCACAGAAAAAGTATACAAGGTTGCTCTCTGGTGGCAGCTGTAGGGCAGGGCTCTGCTCTGGCCACCGCAGTTTTAGTTTATTTTATGGACTAAGTGACAGTCTGAAACCTTGTTATTAAAATAATAAATATATATATTTTTAAATCGCTAATTGGCTTGATTAATTCTCTGCAAGTATTCCCAGTGCTCGGGCAGACTGGAGGGTTTGCTTTTGCAACTTCTAAAGAAACCATGTGCTTTCCCTGGGGCTGTGCTGGGGACAGGGATGCAATGTGATCCTGGTGGAGCATCCGTGTCCCATTTGCCTCTCTGCTCCCCAAGCCCCCTCTCACTGGTCACCCATCCATCTCCCCACACCAGCACAACCAGCCCCACTGGGTTTTGCACTGAGCAGCTCCCAGCTGTGTGGATGCTTGGTTTCCATTTCCCAAATTTAGCTGGTTCTCCAGCCATTTTCCTTCTTTTCTTTCTTTCACCCATGAAATAACTCCATACCCAGAGCGCCTCGCTGCAAAGTCCTTGCCAACCAGGCTTCCTGCCTGGGCCAAGGTTTGGATCTTGCTCTTGCCAAATAGTAAAATATCTAAATATCAAACCTGAGCCAATCACTTTCAGGCACTTGAAACACTAATAGTCTTTCTATTAAATCACATTTCAGTAAATTGTGCCAGTGCAAAGACTTATTTGGCTTGACTTATTACAGCCATGGGTATTGAACTGGTGACCAGCTCAAGGGTTGGTACATGCCTTCCATAACTATAAACATAAATGTAATTTTTATTTTACAAGGACTGCACTACAGTTTATGGCACACCAATGTTAGGAAAATGAATCTCTCATGAATCCATTGCAATCCTCAAAGTGACACTCAGACCCAACAAGGGCCCTGCACCCTTTCATTGGCTGAGCGTGAGAGTGGTTTCTGTCCTTTGATTGCCCTGCTTAAGGCTCTGAAATGAACCACAGTCATGCCTGGAAATGGAGAGTAGTGGTGGAAATTACAGTGCTGTTTAGAAGGGCTGACAGGTTCCCACAGCTGAGGTTTGCTCTCGCAGCAGAGTGCAAAATCACAAGCCTGAACATCAGTTTGTTGACTCTGAGGAGTTTTTGCCTGGGTACAAACGCGCTTTTGATGCCATTTCAACGCTGCCCTCAGCAGTACCTTTTCTGTGGATTTTCCTGAATATGCTCCACATCAGCCTGGTTCATTCACTGGTCCCATGAGTCACCTCTTCTACATGTGATGGCCCCTGGGAGGATGTTTCCCCAGAGCCACTTCAGGAGCAGGTCAGCAAATCCTGACCCAGAGAGGGGGCTCAGGTAATAACATCCTTCAGGTGAAGACAGGTTTTTGCCAAACTGTTTCCCCTTCCCTGACTGTCCATAAAAGCTGACTTCTTTGTACCAAAACCTACAAAATCAGAATTGCAGGACCTCCAGGCCAACACACCTGCCCTTCACACGCAGGCAAGCCTCCCACCAGGCATGCATTAGAGACAGAGAGCATCTTAATCATCTACCCTGCTGCAAATACATTTGCAGAGCTTTAATTGATTAACAGGCAGTCCTTGCCAGCAAATGAGCGGTTGGCTCCAGGGAGCTCTTGCTTGCTTGTTTTTAAACAGTGCAAAGTGGGAAAATGGCAGGAATAAGCAGTGAAAGCTCCAGGGACCCCCAGGAAGGGAGGGCTGGTAAGAGGAAGGCAGCACTGCTCAGTGTGCTGACCTTATTACTGCAGGGACATGGAGGTCAAGCGGTGGCAGAGCAAAACACCGCAGGGAACAAGGAGGAATGAAACTGCTTGAAACCCCAGACTGTCAGCTCAACTCAAGCCATAGAGGCCAATGTAAGAGTCTGTGGATCTTTAATAACTAAGGTACAGCTAAAACTGTCTGAAACCACTGATGTGTTGGTCTCTGGTGACACAGTAGAAAATAGTGCTGCCCCACATCAGCAAGGCACAGCTTTCCAGCACAGCTTCTGCCTGGATGCATGAGCAGGTGAGAAGGGAGAGAGCAAGGCTCTCCCAGAGGGCTTCCATACGCAACCACCAGCTTCTTAGCTCTTCCTCCAATCATCCTTGATCCAGGAGAACTGGCCTGATTTTAGGCCCCCTTGCAAACCTGAGAAAGGCACAGTTCGTAGGATGAATGGCTATGGCAGCATGACCAGAGCACAGACAGCAGTACCACCAGTGGATAAATTTGGTCCATTGATGGGCCCCAGCTCCCCTGCAGGCTCCAAACCATCAGAATAGAAGCTGGTCAGGGAAGAGCAGGACTGATGGTTCCCTGCTGAAGCTGTTTTCCATTGTAGAAAATTACACAAGGTCCCATAAAGAAGAGGATCATTTGCTGACCATTTCAGCTCTAGGCTACTCAGCACCTCCAGCCCAGTGACAGCACGGCTGGGCTGCAGCCACCTGCTCTCCCTGCACTGAGCTCTGGCTGCACTGGGGGCTGTACACGCCCAGCTGCAGTGGAGATGCTCACAGCCCCCGCTACATCCAGAAAATCCCTATAATTAAATTCATGCAATTAAAAGTTGGCACAAAATCTGAGGATGTTACTGGCGGCGTGGGCGGGCCCCTCGGAGCAGGCAGCTGGTGTGTGCCCTCGCTGTGCTCTGCCTGGGGTGGGTTTTGCTGTGTGGTGGTTGTCACCCCACTGCACCCCAGGGTCCCCCCAAGGCTCAGCTGTTCCCGAGTGGCTCCAGGAGAGGACAGCCTCTCTCTGCAAGCAGCCTCAGTGCTGCCTCCGCGCTTCCACCCAGCCCAGCACAAAGCACCACGCTGACATGAGCCATTAAGCTTGTGCAAACCGTCAGTGCCCGTTCTAACAGGGGAAGGAAAGCAGTTTAACAAGGTGGCTGCAGTTAGACAGCATCCAGCTGCTGACACACAGAGCATGTGGGAGTGCATTTTAAGCTGATGTGCACAGCATTCCTTCCTCCCCTCCAGCACATACAGCCTCCTCTTCCTCCAAGTGCCCACAGCGGCTCCACTTTGATCTTCACCTCCCTAAACTGATGCTTTTTGGGCATCAGACTCAGTCCCTGGTGATCCAGCTGCAAGGGAGCCAGTAGACTCTGTCACATCCACACCTCTCTGCTGTAGGAGCTGCACCTCAGTAACTCTCCAGACAAAAGCCTCTCACTACTGGAAACCCTTCCAGTACAAAGCCAGCACTGATAAAGGCTACTTCTAGAAAGCAGGTTTAGTCTGAGATGGGCAGAAAACTTTTGAGACAGGAAAAAGGCTGCTGGATGCAATCACTGACTGCTTTTGTAAGTCAGATGGCGGAGGAATATCCTGCTTGCTATATTTTCTTGCAATCTTGAAATCTAGTTTATAACAGAACAGGAGAGAAGTTGCCCATCTGGGTACAAAATCTGTACCATCAGGCTCAGAAGCTCATTCACTACACAAGCAGCCCGAAAGGGAGATGCAATATGCTGCAACACTGGGAATCTGGGGCAGTATCCAGTAGTAGGAAGACTCACATCAGATTCCAAAACACTGTGAGCCTCAGCCAAATCAAATTACTCCCTTTGCCGAATATATCATTTTCCACCTTAAGTGGAACAGCCTGCCTGCCCTTAACGTGCTGCAACCTCTCACCAGCGCGGCGCTGAGCGCTAATGGAGATGTCTTTCCCAGGGCTGTCACGGCCGCCCACCCGCTGTTTGATGACTTTACACACGTGTGACAGGTAGTAATGTCACTGACAGCCTCTCCCTGGCACCCAGTTTTTATTCATACCAACACCTTGTCTGTCTTTGCTGTTCCAGGGGAAGCGCCGTGCCTGCTGCTGAGACTGAGCTCCCTCCCCTGCTCACGTTGTTGCTTATCTTTGCTGAGAAATTGGACTTAATTTTGCTGCTCCTTCACCACACCAGTCTATACATCAGCTGCGAAGGCTAAACCCCAGCTCATGACGGGGCAGGATCATAACAAGCTGGCAGCAAAAGAAATATATACAGTCAAATCCCTTGCAAAAGCACTGACAGTCTCCTGACAGAGGATGGATCAGATATTAAACTAATACTACACTCAGTTTGAGCCAAAAGGCCAAAGAAAAGCAATCCCAAAGGGGAAAACAACATCCCCAACCTTTGCCTATCTGCTTCCTCACTAAGCTGATTTTGACTCAGAGTGTCTTTAAGTATTAATGCTGTGAGGGCTGGCTCTGTCCCTGTGGTGCTGTCATTTTAGCTCTCTGCAAAGCCACTGTGGGCACAGGGGGACCCCCACTCACATGGCCACCTCTCCTCTCTCAGTTAGAACAATGCCAAGGAGGTGGTGACAAATGCATTTCTGAGAAGAAAAACTAGCTCCTGCGAGGGCTAGAAACAGGAGGGAGCAGAGTATTCCCTTCTCATCTGACAGGTTTTCCCTCTAACACTTTTTCTCATATTCAATATTCAAACTATTGGAGATGCTGTCAAAATGGTTGTCTTTTCTATTGTTATTTCAAAAGACTAATAATAGAAGTTATTAGACTAAGAGAAGCTGAAATATCACTAGGAAGATTTTGGTAGGAGAAGTGGAGAAGCAGTATAGAAAAAGCAGGTAGCAGTCCAGCACCATGAGAACATACAGCATTTAACTAAGAATAATTAGCTTTCAAAGTACAAGATGCAAAATGAGTGCTCAGGCAGCAGCCCTGCAGAAAAGGACCAGGGGATTATAACATGAGACAGCAATGTCCTGTTTTGTGGGGAAAAAAAATTAGCCAATATCCCAGGAGGAGTTATTGCCAGGGGTGACACAAGTAGGGAACTCAGAGTGTCCAGGTGGGAAGGAGCTGGAGAAGCTGAGATGGAGGGGAATAAGAAGATAAAGCATAGCTATTGCCTCATGGGAATGTACAGAAGGAATGAGTATAATTCAGTTTAGAGAGAAGAAAAGCCTCAGGAAGAAATGATAAAAGTCCCCAAATCCATAAAAGGCTGCTTCAGAAAGGGCTGGTATTCATTTTCCCTACTGCTGGGAAGGAGGTAGGACTTGAATTGCAGCAGAGGAGATTTATTTTAAGACATTTTGTGAGGGGGAAAAGAAAACCTCACTGACTTTCAAAGGCTAATTGAACTCTACCCTTCACGAGAAGGCAGCAAAATGCACAGGGGAGTTGGAACCAGTAAACCTTTCCATTTTGGGTTGGCTCTGCCTTCCCTCTGCTCCAGGCTAGCCAACGAGAGCGAGCAGAGTTCACAGCAGCAGCAGCAAACCCAAGCCCTGGGCCCCTGCTCAGCCAGATAATTAAGCAAGTGTTTAGACTTCTAAGCAGTCCTGCTGGCTACTGCCCCAGCACTTTGGGAAATGAAGTCATTGGTTTTGCTTCTCACCGACTTCCCCTCCCAACTGTGGGACCTGGGAGATGGGACATGGAGGTGGAACCCTGCTGTCAGTGGCCCCATGAGCCCACAGAGGTGACTTTTCAGGTGAAGTTCAGCTCCTTCGACTTGCAGAGCCTGAAGATAATGAAATCTTACCAAGTGCCGTTTGTGCTTTAGAAGGCATGATGATGTTCATTAGTGTTCAAATTAAGCAGTAAGATAGAAGTGGGCATATAACGGACCACTAATAAGTGCCTTGAGTGTGTTGAGAGATGTGGGTCTGAGGAAAGAATGATTTTAATCACTAGGAGTATATTAATGATGGCCCATAGAATCCCTTAATGCTGTTCCAACAGCCTGGAATGCTGCATTTTTCCCATTAAAACACCGATTAGCCTTGAGCCCACTAAAAATCTATCAGTAAAGCTATGTTCTGCTCATTTCTGCTCTGCATATGTTATAATTAACAAGCAGGGGCTTGAGCTCAGCTCCAAAAACCAGCCCCAGCTCAGGAAGACCAAGTAGGGCTGGGTGGTGGTTTTGACGAGGCAGCTGGATCCCTTTGGATACCCACCACATCACTGTGAACACTGGCATCACAACTCAGAGCCAAAAGAGCCAGCACATCCCTGAACACATGGTGGGCATGCAGCGTGCCCAGCACCGAGCTGGGCATGATTGATTACGCGACGGCATCGGTTAAAATAATTGTATTTTTCATTTCCACACAGATGAATTACTTCTCCAAAAAGCCATTTGTGCTTAATGCCATTTGTCTGCACTACAGTGCTAATCAACTGCAAAGAGGTTTTTGTGCTGAGATTGATTGACTCCATGTAAATAGGTGGAACCTTTAATTAAAACACAAGCGCAGACGCAGTGTCTCGGCGCGCTGACAACACGCAGCACAGACCACTTAAGGGGCTGATTCTATTTTAATCTACCCTGGCATAAATCAGGAGAAAGACCCAGTTCAGCAAAGCACTTAGCACATGTTTAAGTCCATCATATTCAGCAAAGTATTCAAGCATGAGCCGAACCGCGGCGAAGGCAAAGGCCATCGCGGGGAAAATGACGGTGCTCGTGTTGGAAGGACGTGGTTTGTGTGACAAAGCAATTAGTTTGCCAGGTTTATCCCCCATTGGAACACGCAGTAGGTTTATGGCTCTGGAGGAAAACTGGCAGGGTTCATGAAACCCTGTTGGGTGGTGGTTGTTAACCCACCCAACAGAGAACTGCAATAAGGAGGAGGATAAGGAACGAGAAGGAATTAGTGGCTGGTTAAATGGCAGAGCTGGTTTCCATGCAATGGGGTTTTCAGGCCAACCTGGCCTGGCACCAGGAATTGGGTGCTCACCTGCACCCACCTTTGCCACTTTTGGGAGTCGGCACCCTACCTGGAAGAATTTGGCTGGATCAGTTCCCAGCAAAGACAAGCAGGGGGAAAAAGGGTTTTGGTCTGTAGCACCTGATTCCCAGGACTTTTCCACAAGTCATTGCACTCTGATGAGCTATGCAAGCGAAGGTGAAGGCAACCCTTGTGCTTTGACTGCAGCACAGAAGCAAAAAGGACCTTAAACAGCATGGGCATTGCTTCTCCTATGGCAAAGGAAACCCATAGGCATAAAAATCCATGTGAATGGGACACTACCAATTCCTTTCTGCAACAGGAAAAAAAGTCTCAAGCCTCGACCCTCAGCAGGAACTCTGATAAAGCCAATCAAACTGATGACATCTTAGCCTTTGCATTCCATGCACAGGGAGTTTGTGCTGGTGGAGTAGGATGAAATAAAGGATTAAAACCAGCATAATTTTTTTTCCCATCAAGCTAGCAAAGAAAGCGATTAAAAACACCAAACATGGGATAATAATCCTAGGCTCAGAAGAGAGAAACTCCAGGACACATCAGAACACAAAAAGTGAGAGGATTTTCTTACTCATTTCTGCTTTTATTGCTAGAACAAACCCCACCTGGCATTTGTCAAGTTAACAGATGGCAGAAAACAAGTTTAAAAAATGGCCTCCTTGCCTTGCTCCAAGCTCTGCATGAGGTTGTGCTCAACATGCCAGAAGTTGGTGCTCCCAGGAGCAGCCACCTCTTCCCACACCTTCAAAGGAGGGGACAATATCCTCAGCAGCTCACCCTGCCAGGCTCCACCATGGATGGCAGGGATTGCCATGGATAACAGGGATTACACAATCCGTCAAGGAATCACAACACCAGGTGTGACAGGGAGAGGATCTAATGTGAAGTACAAGAGGAGGAACATGGGACAGTTTTTGCTGGGCTGAGCTGAGCTCCTGGTGTCAACACAAGCAGTAAAATGGTTTATGACAACTGAAATCAGAAAAGCTACTGAATTTCTTTCCAAAACTATTATTATTGCTTTGTGGTTATTTTGCTTGAGAATGATGAAGTTTGTTTCCGTATAATGGCCTGACACAAACAGTGGCAGCAGTATGAGGTGTCAGGGCAGGTCACCAGATATGTCAGAACATTTTATCTCCATGTCAGTTTATGTAGATTTCCTTTTGATTATTGTATTTTTAAAATCCATTAGTGGTGGCTGCAACTCAATACCAATTAAATACATTGTCATGTTTTCTAGAGTGAAGTGCTTCTCCTTTACTTCATTGGGAAGCAATTTGACACTTTGAATAAAATAAGCATTAATTACAACAATCAATGGAGCAAACCTAGAAGGATGATACTGAGCTGACAAAAGGATGTTTTCTTGGCTTAACCTGATGGAGTAGTCTCAGAGAAGATCCCATTAGAGTGGGTTGTAACTATGGCTGTTGTAGGAATTCTGACAGTGCTATGGAGACCAGGAGGAGATGGCTCTGACTTACTTGAAAATCACCTTTTCTGGACAGTTTAATATACCATCTGTCACACGGAATTGGCCAAGGAGAGACTCTCTTCTGCAGAAAGAGGTGTGAAGGCTTCCAGCCAGCAGGAGGCAGAGGGAATGGGAAGGATTGGGTGGATTGTAAACACCAGCTCCTGTGTTCTTAACTGTCACAAAACATTCAGATAGCTCTTTTCCAGGATTTCACCAGCTCTATTAGCTACAAAAAACTTCACAGGGCACTTTAGTCATTAATATCTTTAGCTACTTTTCTCAATGATCCCTCAGTTCTCCATAGCTGACATTAACCAGGGCAGCTCCTCTCTGAATTCCCAGAAGGCAGTTTTAGGAACAGGAGAAGAAGAGACAGGTAAAAGCACAAAGTCTTTGCTGTCCCTTCTGCAAAGCCTTGATTTTCCACAGCTTCTGCTGAGCTATAAACTCACTGCAGTCCTGACCTTGACTGAGAGTAATATGAGCATAGTGAAATAACACCATCCTACATCCAGGCTTACTGCCTGTGGGATCATCGTATTCACCTTTTATGAATGAAGAGCAATTTGTTGGGTATGACCTGGAAATTGAAGTACAAGTGACAACACTCAGTGAGGGCTGCGGGCTTCCTTTGGGGAGACAGATGCACAGCTACAGCAAACCCAGCTACCAGGAACAGTCTTTTTCCTAATGAGATTTGACAAGCACAGTTTACCCACTGGCAGGAAATTATAATAGACAGATTTTCCCCATGAAAGCAGAAAGCCTCACGTGCAGATCAAACGCAGTGTCAAAGTCCATCCTGTGTCTTTTGGTGACTGTCCCTTGCCTGCAGTGGCTTGGCAGAGCACTACAGGCAGGCACAGTGTTCCCAGCAGAGTGATGCCTCGAAACACAAGCAGTGACTGTGACTTGCAGGGGAGAAGGGAAGATAACATCCCTATCTCAGCCCTGCTGATGTAAATCTTACTTATTTAAAGTAGTTTATTTAAAGCTTCCTGTGAAAGTGCTGAAGACCCCAAGCAAAGCATCACAGGAGGGGAAATTTTTCCCTCAGCAGGTAGGCAAAAAAAGTCAAAAAATGCTGCAAAGGTGACATTGCACAGGTACACGAACAGAAGCACTTGATGAGCATACTCCTCACACTTTTAATCTACACTATCTTTTTCACAAAAATAGACAACCTAAACAGACCAACTGAACTTTAAAGTTTAAGGCTCTCCTGCCTTAAAGAGAGACCTTAAGGACTGATACAGCAGATATATCAAGCCCACCTTAAAAGCAGATTGTAGTCCAAACTTGTCCTTTGCGAATTTTTTTATAGAATCATAGACTGGTTTTAAGTTGGAAGGAACTTAAAGAACAACCCCTGCCATGAGCAGGAGCACCTTCCACAAGATCAAGTTGCTCAAAGCCCCAACCAACCTCACCTTGAACACTTAAGGCTGGGATACTTTTATGATGTCACTTATTTCAAAAGACTGTATGCAATTTTTCAAATCAGTCTCTCCCACAGCCTTGTGAACCCCACCTTTCTCATTATTAAAAGCAGAAAGTTTCCACTTTTTTTTTTTATTAGAAGCATCATGCAGCCATTGGTATGTGCACTACACCTGGGCTCAGGTCTGTTGTTGGTCCCCAGTGGTCCCTAAGAAGCAGGGATGAGAGCTTTGAACTTGCACACTCCCTGGTAATGGGATCACACTCAGATCCAGCATCCAACATTTTTGCTGTTAGTATTCCTACTTTGGGCAGAGCCACGAACAGAGAGAGAAGTGAAAAACCCACGGGCTCTGTTACAGAGGAAGTTAATGGATGAGCACAGCAGTCTGCCCACTTGAGAACAGAAAAACCTCCCTTGTGACAGGGGTTCTGATAACCAGTTCTGAAATTTCTGAGAGTCTCTTTAAAAATTAAATTGCTTATTTCTAAATTAAATTGAGATTTATGATGAAGTTGAATCTAAAAAGCCTTTAATGGAAGAGCAAATTAAGATTGCAAGTAAGGAACAACCTTATTTCAGGTCAAATGAAACATTTGATTTGATACAAGACTTATTTTTTTGTTTCCATTTTAGCTGAAAAAAAAATCTATTTTGATTTTATCAAGCTAATTCTGTTTTTTCTTATATTTATCAAGGACCTCCAAACTTAAAGGCTCCCATATTTGCTCAGCTTTCCCATGAAGTGGTCAGAGGCATCAGGGACCCAGCAGGACGAGTACTCTGGTGCCAGTGTCCATACCATCCCTGCATGCCTAGTTCCCACAGAGGTGAGCAAAGGCAATACTTTGTCTTATTACAGCCCAAACACTGCACTGATGTACTTTAAAGCCTTTAAACCTGAGCCTTTCCATGCCAACTTTGGTTTGTAACCCAGAGTGGAGCCAGCTGTGACCGAGGCTGCACCACAAGGCTGCAGGTTCCTCTCCAAAAACCCGCCACGCTGAGGAACCTGAGCTCAGTGGGGACCCCTGGTTTGTGGGCTGCAAAGATGTTCCATTCCAGCCTTGCTTCTGCAACTGCAGGCACTCAGCATTCAGGGGAGCCATGTCTGCTTCTGCCAGACCTGACAGAATTGCATATTTATTTGGATATGACTTAATTAGTTCTCCTTTTCTACATGGGAATGGTTTTGTGTTTGTCAGTTTTGGAAGCAACCAACTTTTGGTACCCTGTAAAATAGTTCTGTCTTGTTTTTTTTCTGACTTAATATGAGAAGGAGAAGGGAGCTCAGTCCCCCCTTACATGTCAGCATAACTGGAACTCTGTGGTATGACTGGAAAACACTTCTTTCAGGTGCCAGCCCTTCATTTTGAGTCATCCTACCTGTTAGGTCACAAGTGGACAGAAGCCTTGCAAGCCAGTTGCCCTGCTGAGCCACACTTCAGAAAAGACCATCTGTAGTTGTGGTTGATAGACTATGCTGTACATGAGGATGAGCGGTGATCTCTCTCCCACACATAATTTTCCATCATTTGTGCATACACTTCCAGGGCATGGAGAAATCTACAGGTTTCCTAAGTAATTTCTCCAAATTTTCCACTCGCATTTTACTTGTGTGGCAGGTCCCTCGCTCTCTGTGTATTCTGCTGGCTGGCTCAAAATAGAACATTATTTTTCTTCACATCCAGCTTCACTTGCACTCTAACTCACCAGCTTTATTATTCCTCACTCCCAGTTTGGGGATGTTCAGGTCCACCCAAGAGGGTAGCCACGCTTCATTTGCCAGCAAACTGTGTATGAAGCTCATGTAAACTAAAATACCTTGGGGAGCCTTCAGAGGAAAGGGCATAAAACACAGTTATGAGTATCCACCTTCAGCTGAAGATTCCCAGCTAAGAGGCTTCAGCAGGAAACACCAGGACCGACCCTCTCCCGCAAGAAGAGCCATAGGAAGGGGCTGGAGCGCTGCCTGTGCCGCCACCCGCCGCTGCAGGGCACGACCGCCCGCGCCGCATCATTTGTGCTTAAATTGTTAGCAAAAGGCTCCCGTGCAGAGAATTCCCAGCTGCCGACCCCGGTGCAGAACAGCCAGAGGCGTTGGCAGGGAGGAGATCGGTGCCAGGCGGCACCACCGCCCGGCGCTGCTCCATCATCCGAGCGGCAGGACCGTGTGCCGGCCGGGGCAGGCGGGGGGGATGTTACCTCCAAATACCCCGAGGACATCGCAGGGCACCGACATCGTTCTTGTCAAGGCGTTATCTCTACCTGCCCTGTCATCCCTCTTGGCACAGCAAGGTCGACAGATCCTCTGTCTGGAAAATGTGCTTCCCAAAACAGTGGGAGTAGTTACCATGGAAATAAAGAAGGGTTTCTCAGCCCAACTCTACCAAACTATTGATTTGCCTCCCAGGGTTTCAGAGGCTACTTATTAATAACAACAATAACAGCAGCAAAACCAGAGAGACAGTGGGACAGGATTAACGAGTTGGTCTTGGGAAGATCCTCTGGGAATCATCGTGTCTCTGCTGGACAAGTCACTGATGTGCAGGATGAGCCCCTGAATCACCCAAAGATTTCAACTCTTGTCTTGCATACAAACATGCAGTTATGAAGATGTGCTTTGCTATTCAAAGCCTTGAGCAGATCTGCTCAGTAAAAACCCAGATTACACCTGGAGCAGGCTGCAGTTTGCCCCTGTTCTTGAGGGTCTGGTGCACAGTGAGGTAAAACAGCTACACGGTGCTACTGCCTAGGATGGAGCTCTTTGACCCTAAATACAGTTCACCTCTGTCCCAGCACCCAAATGGGACAGGGTGTGAAGGAATGCTCAGAGCCAAATCTTGGACAGCTTATGGCCCAGTGAG
Source organism: Serilophus lunatus (assembly GCA_013399895.1). Lineage (NCBI taxonomy): Eukaryota > Metazoa > Chordata > Aves > Passeriformes > Eurylaimidae > Serilophus > Serilophus lunatus. The sequence goes on along the minus strand of VXBA01003489.1, from coordinate 2,180,579 downwards.
AACCACTTCAGCAGCTCAAACTACATCTCCTGAGCTAAGTGGGGATTCAAAAGTTGTTGTTTACAAACAACCCATTCCTGAAATTCATGGTGGACAGGGGAAAAAAAGGAAAATATCTGTAACTAGGAAGTTGGTTGTTCCTGAGAGGCACCTGTAAGAGCATCTTGGACGTACAGAGGCCAAGCTCTCAGCAGAGCATCAGCTCCAGCCCTTCTCAAACTGAGCACCCCACCTCATCCTACACTATGCTTCACATCTCCTTGACACAGAACAGGAATCATGTTAAACCACCACTGAAATTCTCTAGGTTTAGCACAGGACAGACAGCATCAGGAGCACACAATTAATGGCGAACAGCTTCTGACAGATGCTCAGATCCAGAAAGTTTGCATAGAACCTGTGTGGCATTAACAATCCACAGTGTGAAGGATGCAGCTATTGTATAGGCCATATGTTGCACAAAAATTAATTTCACTTTTAAAACTACTTACTATTGCAGTCTGGTTTTTCCTAATTTTTCTGCCATGGGTGAGAAACATGGACCTAGATCCATTCCAGAGGACTCAGACCCCTAAAAACCCTCAGAGATCCAAGACTGGTTCATGTTATCTATTTGAAAATGGATTGGATCTGAGCACTTTTACTCACATTGCTGGATCATTTGGGATATTGGGCAAAGCCTTCCCTGAGGAAGTAAATAATAAAGGAGCTGATCTGGTCCTTATTTTACCCTCCACCTGCTGTTCTTGTGGAAGTCTGGGAGGGAAGAGGCAGGAGAATGGAGAAGCCTGGGCAGTGGGGATGAGCAAATCCCAGCTACTTACGCACGACACATCAGGATTTCAGGGACTTATTTTTTTTTAAGGGAACTCCTCTCATGTATGTTGATCATCTGGAATTAGTAAAACAGAGTCCTGAATAAAAGATAATGAATGCAGACTTTCTTTGAAAATAACATAGTGGGGGAAAAATGTAACAAAGGGGATGTTTTTTTGCATTAGTGTGTCCTGCCCAGATGGGAAGAGCAGCTTAGTACCCTGTACCAATAGAACTTAGGGGTGACTTCTTCTGCACCCAGGTTACCCATACTGCAGGATTTTGGGAGTCAGCCTGTCATTAACATGCATATCTAGGAGAGTCATGTCTCATCAAAACTGTCTAGGACATATTTTAGCACATCAGAGCTTTGAATTGAAGATGCTTACACAGAAATACACAGATGGGTATCGGTGCAAGATGGAAACACTTCAAAATACATGTGATGCTTGCAGCAAACTTTGCCTCACTGATCCTTCACTCCCTGGAAGTGCTTGTAAAAGTCCTTGGGGGAATATGGATTATTCTGTGCTCGTGGGAGGGGAAGGCTATGCAATTAAAGCATAAAATTATATCTTCTAAAGGGAGTGGGCTGTTTGGTTTTTGCAAAGCCTCATCCCAAGGCAGAGCTCAGCCTGGCACAGGTGAGGTTGCAGCATGCTCTAGAGCTGCTCCATGGTATTTCTGCAAAAGCCAGCCTGATCAGCTGCATTTAAAACACAACTATCCTCAGAATCACTGCGTGTAAATCACTCGCTGAGAGTCAGGTCTGCCCTGCTTATGTGGCAGCTAGCAGAAACAGCCATCCACCAAAATAAGAGGTGCAAGCAAAAATAAGTGGGAGAGGGATTCCCCTTGCTCTCCCCTACCCTCAGCAGCCTATGCACTAAAAGCAACCCAGCCTCATACAAAACCCTGAGGGAAATGAGCAGCTGAGCTGTAAGCAGAGGTAAATGAATCCTTCAGGGAATCAGTCCAACAACTGTGAGCTCCAAGGGGCTGGAAAGCAGCCCGAGAGGGTGGCAGATCCCACTCTCGCTCCAAGTGCACACATGCTCTTATGGCCCCAGAGAAAGTTTAATTTGTTGCAACTGTTTCAACAAAGCCAAAGCCTCAGTAATGCTGTTACACACTGAAATCACTCAGAGGGAAACAGCGCAGAGCAGAAAATGCTGCTGGCGCAGAGGAGCTCTTGGGCTTTCATCAGGCACCCAGGCCAGCCTTGGCACCTGGGCTAAGGGAGAAGCAAGGAAAGCCTCCAAAACCCATTGAAACACCCCAAAGCACTCAGAAAATATGTTTTGCCAAGGCAGTTTCTTAATTTAGTACAGGGATCTGAAGCAGTAAGAGGAGATCTCCACATAATGTCCTGGAGGCTGTTTAAAGGGAAGAGAATATCCTGAGTTGGAAGGGACTCACAAGGATCATTGAGTCCAACTCCTGGCCCTTCACAGGACACCCCAACAATCCCACCATGTGCCTGAGAGGAGTGTTCAAATTCTCATTGAGTTCTGGCAGCCTCGGGGCCACAACCACTGCCCTGGGGAGCCCGTTTCAGCACCCAAACACCCTCTGGGGGAAGAATCTTTTCCTAATATTTAACCTCGTACAATGCTAGTGAAGAGGTGATGCTGAATTTATTTTTAGGCCAAAGAATGAGGACAAAGAGGTACTTTTTGTCACAGTCACTCCCTCTGACACCAGGGTCCGAGCATCCTGCCTGAAGTTTCTTTACACCCACTTCTCATCACTGTCACTCATGCCACAAGCAGAGGCATCCACACCATCCACAGGGAAACATGTTTGGGCTGGCAGGACCCCAAGAACTGATCTTTTCCCTTCTCCTCCTCTAGCCACACAGCCATTCTACCCAGACAAACCACTCCATCCCGCTGATGTTTCCCATCTGGTTCCTGCCCAATCTGAGAAGTTGCCCAGCTTGTATCTGTTCAGATAATGACTCCCCACCCTTCAGTGCCAGGCACTGCCTGAACACAGGGTTAATTCTCACCAGGTTGCTCTGCTGCATGCTCTGGACATGGATGCAGTTGTCTGGACCAGTGTAAATCACCTTTTGTGCCTTATTCAAGCTAGGATAATTTCTTACACCAGCCTTGCTGCCAAGATCTTGGTGTGTCTCAGCTGTAGCTAAAAGGGTTCATTAGGCCTGGACTTCTTGAAGGGGCCAGGGGAACTTCAGCAGACTCTTGTTGTCCCCTCCATCCCTCCCTCTCCCTGCATCACATCCTCAGCTGGGCTGATTCAGCCATACACAGGCCACGTGGTGAATCACACCAGGAGCTGCTGCAAGCTAAAAATAACCCCATGGGTTTTTTTGTTTTAGTTCTCAGGTCGTTATTCTTATTCTTATGCTCACTTCCCCTGCCCAGATAACCATGAAGCTCCTTCACACACACACACACGTCAGCACCAGGGAAAGAGCCACCTTCAGCAGTAATCAGTGGAGGACAAGGGCTGCCAACCACCACTAAAAGTGAAGTTCAGACTTCAGAGACCTACCAGAGCTTTCACTTACAGCGCTGGCTGTTGGAATTTGGGGAAGGCTTTGGTGCACACCTCATTTATGGGATGGTCACAGCCAGCAAGCACAGTGTCAACCAGCAGCACCTGGGCCAGCCAGGTAACCAGTCCTCAAACACCAGCAGTGTGCCAGGCACGTGTATCAACACCTATTGTGCTTGTTCCTTTACTTTGCTCCTCTTTCAGCCTGCAGAGCTGCTACTTCAATAGGGAACAGCTTCAGCCAAGAAAATAAGCCATTACCTTACACTCTCAGGCTTGTTTGTCATTATCATGATCCTCTGCTCTAACTGGGAGGCCGCATTATGCATCATGCTGCCTACTTTCAAATAATAAGCTACATGTGTAAATAGGCTTCGCTATTTCGAGTTGAATAGCTAACAAATGAGCAAACAAAAACTCCACAGCCCGCCACACTCTTGTTTAACTGACGCAATGGATGCCTTTATGCATCCAAAAGGTGATACATCCATCACATTCACAGCGTGAGCAGCTTCTGCATCACTGTCAAAACCCGAGTGCACTGGCCCTGGATGCAGCTGGCACACGTGTGGTGGAGGGTCAGGCTGGCACTGCTGGCTTGTCTGTGAGTCTCAGACCTAAAATTGATGTGATACTCACTCCCACTGCATCATCATTATCACAGTTGCTGTGGAGGCTGGAGGTGGATTCAGCTGTGCAAGTTACATCTCCTCACACCAGGAAGGAAGGAACAGGGCGTAAAGGGGGTGTTTAATCCAAGCAGGGGTCCCATGGGATATCCCAGCTCCAGATTAGACCACTGCAGCACTCATATAATGAGCCCATATGAATTTCTCAGCACTCTCCTTCTGCACAGCTTTCCCACTCTATTGAATCCTTTGCAAAAGGTGTTTCCTTCATCACAGCTCTACCTCCTTCTATACTAATTTTCTTCCATGGTCTGTATTATTATCTATTGCGAGAGGAGTTATTTAAGAACCTTTGGACTATAATGGGCTTGGCATTATAGGAAAATAAAGCAGCTCTCCAGGAAACTCGTGCTGATTTCAGCCTTCCCATTTACGCTGTGATGCATCACACTGTGCTCTAATGTCTCACTAATCTGCAGCTCAATCTGCTGTTAAACAGGCTCATGATGCAGAAGCCGCTCACAAGGTTGCTTGATATTCATCTGTTGATTGAATCATTTGCTTCTTGTGATTTGCAAATGCGCCAAAGAGCCAGAAGCCCTTTTTCTTCTAGAAAAGTTAATTGGATCAGCATCCTGTGCTGGCAGGTGGCACCCTGCTCCTAACCCAGATTTCCACTGACTCCAGTAAGGCACAGGGGCCACCCAGCAGGATGAGGTCCTGGGACCGAGGACACTACGAGCACAGATTCCCCAAGAGATCATTTTTTACAAGAATTAAGCACCCTGGATTCTCGCAGAGGCCCCAGGCAGCCCATGTAGAGATGCTCCTGCCCTGGAGTGATGCCCCTTTCCTTCAGCCTCATCACAACATGGGTACCCAGCAACAGGGCTGCCACCAGCAAACCTTGCTTCCATCAGACATTCCCTATGATTTACCCCTCCAAATTTCTACCTTTCTCATTTTTGAGAGCTGAGGATTATCAGCAGCTGCTTTGGACACCCAGTTTTCTCAGGTACAACTACTCCTTCATAGCCTGTAAATGAAGTCCCTTCTGCACCACTTGGTTTTAGCTATTTCTTAATATTCCAGCATATCACACACCATTTGATATCTTCCTCAATAATTAAGTGGTTGGTTGCCATTGTCACTACTTGGTTTTAGCTATTCCTTAATATTCCAGCTTTTAACACACCATTTGATATCTTCCTCAATAATTAAGTGGTTAGTGCCATTGTCAAGGAAGCACTGAACGACATTTCTATGAGTTTTCCAAACAACTGAGGGCCCAAGCAAGGACATACCAGGCAACAGGGCTGCAGGGCTGTGATTATCTGGCTGTAAATAACACCTCAGAATATATGGTTTATTGTGGTGATAACACACATTTTGTAGGTTACATAAATTGGAGCAATCCTGCTGACAGAGGAAAAATAGTGGTGTGTGATGGTTTCCTCTGGTTGCTAGGAAATAGAGTTAGTGCTCGGGTCCTTACATGCCTCGGTGCACACTCCTGACAGATGATAGATTCAGCACATGTGTGGAGCCCAGGCTGTTAGCAAGCCCTGACTGAGGGGAAAGCAGCGATGCAGTGACAGCAAGATCCATTTAACCAAAATATATGCATTTTTCATTAAGAGAACTACATTTGTTTGCCCAAGGCATTTAGGAAAATGTAAGCAAGGAATAAAGTTAGATCTAAAGGGACAGGTGGTCCATGCAGACCGGCTACACAGATGCACAAGATGGTGGGTGGTAAGAGTTTTAACACCTGTCCAAAGTCCTAATGTGAACGAGCTGTGATTTTTCAAAAATAGTCTTTAATATCACTCAAACCCCACAGAGCCCAAAAGGCCACAGCCAACCTCTGCCTGAAGGTCTCCTCCCTGCTTCAGGGGCCTGGTACAGCTGTAAACCAGGTCCTTCCTCTCCCCCCTTGGTATGTGGGGTTATATTCTCTTGCACTGAGAAGCTCAGCCTAGTTTCTGCTTCTGTAAATGTTTGCTAAAGCAAATTGCAGTTTGTTCTATTGGTCTCATGCTCCAGTTTGCTCAAAATAGCACAACATTTGGTCAAAGGGCATGGAAAGTGGCCAGAACCTTCTTTTTTGAATATATGTGTTTATAAATACACACATACACACAGAGACACTGTTAGGCCAGCTAATGTCTAGAGGCAGGCACAGCTCTACCAAGTCATCCCCAGGTGCACCTCTAACCTGCTTTTCACTATGGCAAAGCTGAATTATACAGAGAATGTTAAACCACCCACCTTAAAATAAACAGAGCAATTGTCATGATTACAGCTATGCCCTGTCCACAGACAGGGGGTTTCATCCACAGCAAAGGGAGCTGCCCTGACTCCTGGTGTCATTGCTATTGCTTACGTTGTAGTGCTGTCCCATCAAGATTGTGCCGTGCCCACAGCAGCACTACAGGCACAGTGCTGGCCAGAATGAGACTGATTTGCTTTTCAGAATGATTAAATTCCCTTAAGAGTTGCTCCAAAAGTGAGCTGGTGTCTCTGCGTTGCTCTCACCAAAGCAAACAGGACATCCTCTGCCAAATTCAGCAAAGCAAGGTCAGAGGAAAGAAAATTGGGTTAGCAGGGCTGCAGACTCCTCCATTCCTATAATTAACTACTTGGCACAGATTGAAGGCCTTTTCTTTAAGAGATTTCCGAGGATTTGCCGGAGTACAAACAGACGGGTGGCGTTCCCCGAGTTCCTGATGCTCTTTGGTGCAAAAGTCCTTCATTTTGGATACCCCCCGGACTAGGGAAAATGCTACATGAAGGATGCAGCAGCTAAATGCTGCATTTGGATTGGGATAGGATCAGAGGATGGTTAAATGCTCTGCCCCAGCTCTGCAGGGTTTCTCTAGCTCATCCCCAAGCATCATGGGAGCACAATCTCCTGAGGCTGGTGTTGGACCGAGGATGACAGCCCAGCCTGTCACACTCTAGGAGGCAGAAGCAGAGCCCACTTCTATAGCCTGATAAAAAAGTAATTTAATCCCAGTGACAAAACACGCTTCCCTAAGCCTTTGAAAGGCCTGCTAATCCTTGATTTGCCCTCAAATCTTGAAATTCTCTTAGAGAATGAACAGTGTTTTGTCTATCAAGTGTGTCTATGCTTAATGAGGTTATTAAGGCATATTAGGTTGCACAGAAGAACATTCTCTCCTGTCTACAGCACAGTGGAACTTGGGGCTTTTTTCTCCTTTAATTCAAGTCCTCCTGCTCTGCCACTGATGGCCCCCCACAGTGCCATGAATTTGTCCCTGATGGTGGCAGAGATGGCCATCACTTCACTTCAACATCAGTGGAGAGATCCCTGATCTAACTCTGACATGGTGCTTTTGTTACCATGCTTTCAGATGTTTCTGAAAAGCACACTTTGCTTTTTCCTACATGGCTGGAAGACTAAAGAGGTTCATGGACAATCATGCTTAGCCTGGGGTTCTTCTGATATAGAGATTTATTTAATTTTTATTTTAAGCAGAAATCATTCTTTTTGCACAGAAAGCACAGTGGGTTTGTGTATAGATATGGATCAACCCAGCAGACTTAAACCCTCCAGCAAAGCAAGGGTCACCTCCCTTAACACAGAAGGAAGTAAGGATCTGACTCACTCCCAGCATCAGGACAGGAGGACAACACAGATTCACGTTTCTGGCCTGCCTCCATTTCCCACCACAGCCATATGGGAAAGGGAACTGCTTAAATAGCTGGGGGCTTGAAGCAAGGTTTTGCTTTCAGCTGAAGTGAGACATATCATTTCCCCAGGATGCACTATTAAAGAAGGAAACCTTTGCCAATGTTATGCTTTATAATGCAATGATTTCATAACAGCCCAACATGGTTCATCAGCATGTGATCTGGCATGGGATCAGCTTTCCCTTAAACCATTCGAACGGGATATAAGGGGTGGGGGAGAGAATAGACACAGTATCTGGTTGGGTTTTCAAGCAATCCTTGCAGCAGCCTCAGTGTATCTCAGCCCACACTGACTTAGACCTTGCTCAGACAGAAACTCAGATGTGACACTGCTGAGTTTGATGGTTGGACTTAATCTTACAGACCTCTTCCAACCTTAGTGATTCTATTATAACATTCCTGCCTTGGACCAGAACTGGGCAACCTCACCTCAGCACACCACCCACAGTGTTGTGGGCTGGGGAGCACCTCCCTAGAAAGTCTAGGGCCCCCATGTCAGGAGGATTTTCTTCATTTTCAGCAAGCAGCTTGACCCCAGGCACTTATATCCATATACAGTGACAGGGGTTAAAATGCTACCTGAAAATTCAGGCTAGCAGCCTTAAATAACTTCACCATTAAGAAGGAAAAGGAGGACTGCAACACAGACCCTCACAGAGCCAGGTCCCCTTGGTAAACCTGCCAGAGCTGCTCAGAAGCAGCACAGAGGTGCCACCACACAAGCATCTTCTCCTGGCCAAGGCCTGTCCGGGCTCTTAGTATGTACCAAAACCAGAAAGAAACGTTCCCTGCTTTTTAAAAAACCCATCTCCAGTCAGCGATGTGATTAACAGAGCAGCCTGCGGGCTGTGACATTAATGGATGGGGCGGTAAGGTGTGAAACACGGGTGAGAGAGCAGAGAGCAGGAGATGTCCCCGGAGCAAACCCTTCTGCAGCGACTCCTGGAGCCGTGCCCCCGGCTGTGTCGGGGGAGCTGCCGGCAGCCCCAGCCCCGACACAAACTCCTCCAACCCTTCTGCTTTTGCGCTGGGATGATGTTTTAGCAGGCAGGAAAGGCAAAGCAGCTGTGGCACTTCCTAAAATCAAAGCCTTGCTCCTTACCATGGCGCTGGGTTGTTTTTAAGGCAGGTGAGGTCTCCAGCTCAGCTGGATTTTGTATCAGCAAGGGGGGATGAGGTGGGAACCAGCATCCAGAGGTGTGAGCTCCTGGGGGAACATCCTCAGGAGCAAGGCTAAGGGAGGCTGGAGCAAAACCCCAATATTCTAACTCCCATCCTTGGCTTTACAAGAGTAAGTGTGTGCTATGCAACACAATTTGGCACACAGCCTCACGAAGGCTTGAGCAACTGGGAGACAACACTCCCCGAGGGAACGAGGAGCTTTAACTTTTGTAGCACAGCAAGCATGCAAACCCAGGATCTCAAGGGAATAAGAAAGATATGTCATTTCATCGCTGTTCTTGGAATGAAGACAAAAAAGCAAAGGAAAACAAAACAGAGCATCCCCTGAGATCCATAAAGAGGAAACTAGAAATACGATAAATAGGCTGGATCATTATTTTCTGAAGATGACATATTGCAGCTCATGTTGTATATCTAGATTCTTATTGTCACTAAGGATAAAAACTTTGGCACAAAGTAAGTCAAGGAGAAAAATTTAATTTCTGCCATACCACAAACCAATAAACGCTGGTAAAGAGCCATATACTAAACACACAAGCCAGAAATTCCAGTCCTGAAGGACAGGAGAAGAGAAGGAGAACACCAGCTCTCCTTCCCAGCAGCAGGCAGAGGTGTAATTCATCATGTTAGCTTGAACATTAGGAGAAGCTAAGAGAATTACAAGATCAGAAAATAACTGCAAAGTGTGTAAAGTTAATCATAAATCTGAGGGAAATAATATGGGCTAATAAATGGTCAGGAGATTATGCTAAAGCACCTTCTGGTTTGATAATCAAGCAGTAAAAGTGGTTGGGTACCCACTGCAGAGGGTTATCTCCTGCAGGGGAGACACTGTGGCCTGGGATTCATCCATGGAAAATACTCCCAGAGGAATCTAGGATAAAGCAGAAGAGTGGAAAGCTGAGTAATATTAAAAATAAATACAGAGAAGGCAGAAAGCCGGGATCCTTCAAGCAGCTTTAAAGGCACAACAACATGACTAGAGCAGCAGCCAACAGGGATGGGAAACCCCCCTTTTAGAGTTGCTTGGCACCAGGCGTGAAATCTTCAATTTCAGATGTTGGAGAGGAACCTGTACATTAGCACATTGTAACAAGATTCAACTACCCCGCTGGCTTTCCCAGAAAATAGGGGTCATGGAGCCAGCCTGCACTCAGAGCTAGAGAATTTTTCCTCATTTTCTTCCTGACTCTGCTAAGTCATATTGTAGTAAAGTCTTTCTTGGTGTAACTGCTGCTCTTTTAACTCTTGAAACCCTGAAATGAGATTGGGAAGGTTATACATTTGTGGGGTTTTTTTGGTCCCTAAAGCATGGAGTGTGTTCCTGTTCCTTCACATTCCCACTCCAAGGTGGAGCGGGGTGGAGCTGGCAGGATGCTCAGGGGTAGTTGGCTGGTCCCATCTTGTCCTGCCCCAGATTTCACATGGGCTTTTGACAGATCTGCAGATCAGCCAGGAACACGTAACCTCTCACAAGGCTTTAGTGGTAAAATAGACTCAGAAGTTTTGGTTCCATTGGCAAAACACCACATTGAGCAAAGATTGGAGTGCACGGCTTTGGTGCTGCATGTGGGGTCTGTAGTGGATCACAATGTCTGGTCGGGGTGGTTTGGTTTTTTATCTAGCTCAAACAGCTCTGGACACATGATCCTCTACTAAAACCAGCACACTGACCAGCAGTTTGATTTGCAGCACAGAGGTGGCTGCACACCACACAGGGCTGTAGCTGCTCCAAACTTCCACAGATCTCCTCTGACAGCACAAACACAGACGTGATGCTCAACCTGCACAAGAGCACAGCCAGGTAACCAAACCACCTGGGACAGAGAAACCGTAAGGTGAGTGTTTCTGCCATCACCCTGCTACCAAACACCTCTCTGTGGTTTATGCACACGTGTATGGACGTGCAGCAGGACCAGGCAAGCTTGGAAATACTGGCACCATGTGCTCAGCTGCTTATCCAGATGGGAAGGAAGAAACCCATAAACCCACCTTTTTCTTCTCATTTCAATGTTTTTGAAACCTTGCTTTGCCTGAGTCATGCATTTCAGAAACTTTGTGGCTAAAAAAACCACAAAACTAATTTTTTTGATTTCCCCAGATACTGTGGGTACAGCAATACCTCCTGTGGGAGATGAGGATGAACAGAACACATTCTCCTCATAAGAAATTCCACCCTTAAACGTTTTTCTCCTCACCCAGAACAAGTGGTTTGACTCCTGTCACAGGAGGGGACTCACAGACCAAACATCTCAGGCTCAGTCCATCCTGAACATGTTGCACAGAACTTTCCCTTCTGCATATTAAGGAAAATATCCCCAAGTTATAAAAGGCCTTACAGCTACACCTTTGTCTTGGGCAGAAATGAAGTACCATCAAACACAGGAAAACCCTTGAAGTAAAGGGTTTCAGGACAGTTTAGTGGAAAAGAGCAAGAAGGAAGAAAAGAAGATAGAAATCTTCCTAAAGTAGCTCCTGTTTTAAGCGTTCTCTTCCTGCACATTTGAACCAGCTCTTATTCACCTCTGAATCCTGGGGTTTATGAAGATGTATGTACTACAGCAGGCCCCTTAACAGGCTCCAAAGAGTCAAATTTAATCTGTTAAATCTTAAAAACAAATAAAAAAAATGCTAACCCAAAACCAACCCAAGTATGCACTGAATGTAATACCTGAATAAATCCCTATGGAGCACCAGGGGAATAAAAAAGGCAAAGTAAGATGTATATCCCTTCATTTCATAGCAAAAACACAGCCACTATTCACACTGCAGTGTTTTTCACATGATAAATACTGATCCATCCTTCATTGAAAAAACATGGACCTGCAATTTCCACCAGGGTTCATTTCCAACACTACGGCCCCATCCTGTCTTGGAATAATTTTTTCCCCTAATTATACCTATAAAATAAGGATTTGCTCTCTACATAATTGAAAAGGGCACAATTGATAGATATCTATTTCTGGTCAATGATCTCACTTTGTTTATGCAGGAAAATTTCCAGAGGGTTCCAAAGACACACACAAAAAGGTACCCACCTCCCCCAAATTATTCCCAGACTTCTCCGGTCCGAACGTATTTATTTGCAATAATGATTGCGGCTTTATGCGAGCAGATGGGCAGTCCCTGAGAGGATGATTTGTTTCCCTTCTTTTCTTACTTCATGATGTATTTTATGATTTCAGCAGGTCAGTGGCTGCCATGTGTTTCTCTCTAATCTGCGAGTGCTTTTCGTTTGCCTCATTCTTGGCAGCCGTCGTATTTACCAAAGAGATCAGACACGGACAGATGATGGCAGAAATCCAGGCTCCTTGAGAGTTCAGCACTTGGATGTTGGCAGCAAATAAAGATATATGGATTGCTGTTGTTGGTTCAAACTTACTGGGGCTTTTTCCCTCATTATATTTCAGTTTATATGTGCACGTATATATATAGATAGATGCTTGTGTGTGTGTGTGCTCACACACATGTGTTTTTAAATTCTCTTTGTAATACCCTGGACCAGATAGAATACAGATGAGCTTTTACACAAAGAACAATAGATGTCAACTAGATTACTACCCACTCCTTTTTCTCCTTTCTCCTCTTCCTTTTCTCCCCCCCCCCCTCCTCTTTTTTTTATAGGCCTGGTTTGTTATAAATCCTCCATGCCCATTAACCTCTGAACCTCACTGATGATATCTCTTCCGAGCTAAATTGCCTGTATTTCCAGACATTTGTTTGTTCACTTAGAGGTCTATTGGCAGAAGGAGGGGGAGGACAGCCCATTGCTGAATAGGTCTCATGGATTATAAATGAAAATTCTTTAGCTCCTTGTAAACTGATGCTTTGAGACCTGTAGCAAATGGACTGCTTGAGTTTATAAGCCCACAGGTGGAAGCCAACAGTAGAAAGTTGCACACACTGATAACAAAAATATCCCAGCAGCATGCTGGGAGCAATGGATTGATCCCCACAGCTGCGTCCTACCCAGAAAAACCTTTGTGCCAGTACGAGGTGTCACCTGCTGTCACCACATTCCAGCAGTAACAGCAAGGGGCTGAGCAGAGCCTGTCCCGGGGCATTGAGAAAACTGCAAATCCAGTTGGTGACCCCAGGAATTCTGCTCCCATTATCACCCAAGAGCAAGACGTCTACTCTTCCCACAGGCTTGATACAAGCCAGAGGCTCTGTTCTTTGAGTGGCTTTGCACAGATTTCGGTCTCTGAGCTACCGGACACAAAACCCCTGTAGCTGTCAGTAGCTCCCAAACAGCCTCCAGCAGGACCTACCATGCAGTTTCTGAGTAAACATGGCCTTAGCACTTCCAGGAGGCCTCTCAGCTCATTGGAAACATGCTGAAAGGCATTTCCAGTATCCTGACTTTAAAATAAAACCTTGGAAGCAGCAAGCGTGCTGGCATTTCCAATGCAGACCTCCTGCCTTCGTTGCTGTTATATATATTTAAGTTTACAGTTCCAAAATAACATTTTGTTTCCATACATCACTGCACCCATTTGAGCATGGCTTCCACTTGATCTGTCCTGGAACCCATTCCTGAGCCTTTCCTGCTTGACATGGGTGTGGGTCCCTGAATGCTGCAGGAAAAGTTTCTCAGATGCTCCAGCATGCTGGACCCCCCTCCAGCCTTTCCTTCAAGGACATCCTCCACTAGCAACTGGTGGCTTATGGAGACTCTCCCCAGCTTTTTGATCCTACCTCCTGGTTCACTCTGCCCTCTGGGAAGAGGTCTGGAAGAGAGTTCTAGATGGAATAGTCATGAATAATTGGGACCTTTTTTGCCTGGGGTTTGTCACATCCTGCTTTGACTCATATCTGAGGCTTCCCAGCTAATTTCCAATGTTCTGGTTATAGTTTCTGAATTAGCCTCTGGACCACTCAGTGGGCCAAAGCCAGGAGCTGCAATGAAAAGTGTGGGTTACATGCACCCTATAAATACATCTAGCAATTGCATACCTGCTGTTCTGTGCAGCTGCAGCAGCAGCAGCAAACATCTTTCCAGAAAAGAATTAAACAGTCTGGGGTTGGGTTTTACATAGCAGGAGAGGAAGCCCCAACCAGCCATAGTTTTCCAGATCATTCATGGTTTTCGTGCTCTCAGCAACAACTCCTGATTTCCATGGCAACCCTCACATGCTTTGGTACATGGTACTTTTTGCTTATGTGGAGCACTGTTCCCACTTACTAGGATGACCAAGCTCCCCAAACAGCCAAGAGAAAGCTCCCAACACAAACACTCCACCATCTCCATCCTGCTGTCTTGGACACGCATTTGCACATTCTCTGGTACCTGGGAAAAGACAGTATCCACCAGGATATATACATCATTGCCTGCACCCCATCCAAGAGCTCATTTTAAACTTGGCCATGGCTTCTATTTTAAAACCACATAGACATTTTTGGAAACTCTTACTAAACCATTAACACATTTATATGAAAGGAAAGATGGTGATTAGCATTTCCCCTCCCCCCTTCTCCCATCATTTCTTTTTGTATCAATTTTTTGGCTCACAGGCTGCATCAGGACGTGGTTACAGCCATGCACACAACTCTAGCAGGTGTGAGTTCCTTTGAGGCATAAACTTGATTCACCTTTGCCTTGCTTTGCTGTTCCCTCACTTCTATACACACTATTTTACCAGCACTCCTATGCTTGTAGTAAGATGAACATCAGGAGCTTTACTCAAAGCTCAGAGGCCAACGGGAGAACTTCATTTGGGTTCAGTGTGGGTTTTTTTAACAGGCTATGTTAATGGTTCATTAAGACAGTTGATGTGCCTGGTCTGGCCCTTATGCATCTGCTTTCTACACCTTTTGAAAGTTTTCCTAAGTAAGAATGATTTCCAGTATAAAGCAGCAGCAATTAGTACATTTATTTATTTTACTGTAATTCACACCACAGCACTGGCAGTCTCTGATGGCCAAGGCACAGAATAAATAAACAAAGCCCACTTGAGCTATCTTAATTTCTCCCATATGATGGGTCGGAGGAAAATCAAGGCTGCTGTGGCATCTCTGGCCACGTGAGATCGTGTGTGCAAAGATGGAACAAACAGGGCTGCAAATTAGCACGGAGGAGAGGGTTGGAGAGTGATGCTAACAAAGCACAGCATCTCAGAGCTGGGGAGGTGACCCAGCTACAAAGAGCTCCAGTAGAGCTTCTTTCCTGGGTAGAAAGTCTTTCTGGCTTACTTGCTGGTTGCAATTTTTACTTCATTGCATTGAAGTCTCATTTGACACTTCCTAACATTCTTCAAGGAGCTGTATTTATTGTGGAGATGGTACCTGGAGTAGCAGGTAGGTAGAACCAAGTGTTGCATCAGAAGACTGCAGAGGAGGGCATTACTTGAGATTCTGTCCAAAATAAGAACACTAGTGTTTCTTTGGGTAAAGATGACTGAATACATCCCACACCCAAACTGGCTGAATTTAGAATAATCAAGTTATGCATCTTACAGGTGGGGTTTGAACTTCTTTGGATTTTTGTGGGCACTTAGAATTTTCCCAGTAGAGGTGCAGATCATTGACTACTGGATTCCCAAAACCAGACTTGTGTCACTTATCTGCCCTTCATAGTCTGTTTTCAAGTTGTTTTTTTTTCTAGACTTCTAACTCTAAAAGAAAGGCCTAAAAAAGCAGCATCTACCCACATCTCTTTATATTTGCACTGGACTCAGATGCCAAGACACTCTGGTATTTCCAGGAAAGACACAACACACTCAAACGCATCACAGATGTTCTTGCAGGACAAAAACATAACTCTGACATGGAAGCTTCATTAGAATTGTGTCTTACAATCCTGAGACATCTTCGTTGCATCTGATTTTCCCCCTGAATTTGATGTATATCAAGAAGAGAGTGGGAAGAAGTGTTTCCATATAAAGCTACTTCCTCTGCTTTCTTTGGAGAACAATCTAATCATTGCTGAGACAGCAGAGCCATCAGTACAGAGCAGGGAGCTCCACTCTCCTTGCAGGTCTGTACAACAAACCAATATATTGATTAAAAACTCAAGGCCTTTCCCTTGACTTACAGGAGCCACAAGAAAAAATAAAAGCCAACTCATTTTGTAAAAAGCAGCTTTTAACCTCTCTCATTTGCTCCCAGCCCCAAAGGGCCTGGATTCACACCTGCACCTATTGAAAAGCTTTTCCCATGCTGTTACTTTGGGTACTGTGTGGCTTCCCACCTTCCTTCAGGTCTGTTCCTTGACACTGGGTTTAATTTCATGTATGCCAGTGATCCTCAGAGCTGCACGGGCGAGGAAGGACCATTTCAGGGGCTGAACTTCAAGGAAGAGGTATAAAGCTAAGGACCACACAAGAAATTGCAGCTTCCTCAGGCTAAGGAGGTTAAGAGATGGGCCAGCCAACATGCTGGAGATGACTCTGTTTAGATGAGAGTCAGTAGGACAGTCAGCAAGTGCTGCTGCAGACACAGCTGACAAAACCTTGTCACAACACATTTCTTAGGCAGAAAGGAGTCTCTCTGGCGTTTGGATGAAGAAACCTGGGAAGATGGCTCCATATGGCCTCCACACACACATGAGGCTCCAGAAACATGGGAAGAACAAAGATAGAGGTTGGGTTTTGGAGGTAGAAGTCCTCAGCATGTTACCACCAGCTACAGGTGGTCACCACATGAGCAAGTGAAAACGTGCCTGTGAAAAGAGCAGTGACAGGTCCACAGTCACAAGCAATTTTCTCCAAGATGCACTTAGGCATCTGCTCTACATCAGCATTGTTTTACTCAAAATGAGCATTTGGGAGATATTTAAGCAGGTAAGTGGCTGCACCCAAGCATAAGGAAGAGGCATTGGTAAGCAGATGTGGAGACACTTGTCAGGTTGGATAAAGTCAGCCCCATCACCAAGATAATCATCAGAGCATGTTGTGGACTGTACCAGGGAACACAGAGAGCAGCAATGGCTCAGGTCAGCAGCACAAGTTTTGCCACTGCAGCAAAATGCTGAGTAGGAAGGAACTGTAAGAATTTTGAGGAATTGGAATACAGGCTGAATTGTTGGCCTGCTTAGAAACTGTGAAACCCAGGCTTTATCACTTAGAAGGAAGAGCCCTTGTATTTTATGGCAGGATAACAGTGCACATGACATATTCTGTGTAGTTAAAAGACTTTTGCCAGCTCAGCCAGGCTGGGAAGGGGTCATGAGCTGCCATGCTCAGATCTTGCTTGACTCAATGTTCTGCAATACTGGAGTTTATTTTTAAAGCCTTGTTAAAAAAAAAGCCCACCCCAATAGCTGCACCATTCAGACTCAGATAATACCCAACTACAACAGATAGCTGTGCAGATGAACGAACTAGACTCAGGTTGGGGAGAGAACAACTTCAAAGGCTGAGTAGTAAGTTATATGCAAACACCTAATAAATATGACAAAAAACCCATTAGACCAAGAAGACCTGAGTTGACCTTGAGGCTGGTGAAGCAGGAGGAAGCCACTCACTTGGTTGAGGCAAAGGGGATGTAAAAGCAGGCAAGGAGTTTCCTGAGGCCCAGCACTGCACAACAGAGGCAGTCAGGGCAGGGCAGCAGCACAACTCATCCTCAATATCCAGAGTGGGTTTGTTCCTCTGGAAGTGTCCAGCCAAAAGTAATTATTTGTCAGCCAGCACCAGCGTGCCAGAAAGGTTAAGCCTAAACATTTTGTCCAAGATGGAACTCCAGCCTTGTGAACTCATCTGAAACAGAAAGTCACAGAATCACAGAATGGTTTGGGTTGGAACAGACCTTAAAGATCATTTTGTTCCAACGCCCACTTGCATAGTGCCCTACTATCAGTCTTCTAATTTCTCCAGCCTGACTCACAGGACATGGATGGCAGTCACAGCCTGCCCTTTTTCAGAGGCCAGAACACAGGGATTTCACATGCATGTTCTAGTTCAGGCTTTCCTCTAATTTCTTTAAGAGACTTAATGCCTTCAATGCTTGGATTCCAGGATTTTAATGGCTTTAGCTCTGTTTCCTCCTTTCCTGCTCTGCATCTAATACTTCAGCCCATAAATCTCTGCAAACACACAGCACAAAAACAGATAAGGAAAGCTGTATAGCCATAAAACATGCTGGAAAGAACCAACATAAAACCCACCCAATATAAGGATTATAACCAAAGAAGAGGCAGAGAAAGCCAGATTAAGTGTTGCTGTCAAAGTTTACTCTTGGAGAAGATATTATATGATTGCTTAAATTAAGCCACAATAGATCTTAATCAATGATGTATCACTCTGCTGATGGAAAAGTTTCAGAAGAGTAGATGAATACAGGACAAGCTAAGTTTGGGAAGTTTTTCACAAATACAGTGCTGCACTAATAGCTGAGATTGAGTCCTCATCTCCCACATCTCTCTATGCCTCCTCTCTATCAGGACATACATTTGGAAGGTGTCTGATGGAGCCATCTTCTTTAAGGAGTATGTAAATGCCCATCTCCATCCTATTAACCCTCCTCTGGTACAGTATGCACTCAAAACCTCACAAGGCATCACCTTCGGCATCTGTGCAATGATGACACAATTAACATGAATAACTATTCCACTCCATAGATACAGTCCTTTTCCTCTGGGTAATTATATCTCTCTTCCCCTCCCCAACACTCATTTCAAATCCTCAAGGGTAATATGCAGTCAGCTGATTTTACATTTATCTCAGTTCTATTTGTTTGACACGTTTCAAGCAAGCTCCACAAAGCCAAAACCTCCTGCTCGTTAATAACATTCACATCACCTCCTTCTTAGCTTCTTAACATGCTGCTTTTATTTGGTCTAATTGCAACTCTCAGCGTGATTAATCACAACATTTTTGTGGGGAGCTGGGGAATTTGATATCCCTGTCCTCATATGGATCTGATCACATCCATGCTGAGAGTCCAGGCACGCTTCCTGCGGTCTTAATGTAAGAGCTTAGTGTCAAACAATCCCCCTTGGCCAGCACACACTAATTACTAGTGCTGCTCTATTCACCTAGGTACCAAACATGGATTAAAGATTGAAGGTAGATAATGTGATCCCACCATGGGAAATTAAGTTTTCCTCTTACAAAGATCTTCTCGCATGTAGGTTCTCTTCTCAATTAAACCTCTGGACTAGGTAGAAACATAGAATTCATTTAGTTTGGAAAAGACCTTTAAGGTCATCAAGTCTAACCACAAAAAGTTAGCAGGGATGTTGGAAGTTTAAAGAAGTAAACTTACACTCAGGAAATCCCTTAATCCAAGGGGCTGAGTCTCTTTGGAGGGAAACCACAGAGGTGGTAAAAGGCATTATGGAAAGCAGGCTCAGAATTCATCTGAGCCAATTTTTCTTACACATAGAAAGACAAACATCACCGAAGAAGCCTCCTCAAAACCAAGTTTAATTCTTGCAATAGTTACTGCTTTAATTTTTTTTTCATTTCATAGTACTACTGATGCTAAGTTTTACGTTGGCAATCTTGGAGTATCATCTTTTTCTTATAGAAGTTAGTTGCAAAGCTCCTATGGATTTTAAAGAAACATGAAGAGCATCAGTGTACGTTTCTGAAGCATCATCTGGAGGTCATACATTAATAATTGAAGAAGACACAGCCTTACTTCTCATTGTACTGGTAGGAGCAGCATGACTGTGGTTAACCTCCTCACTACAGGCTGACTCCTTCCCAATTAACCAGTGACAGTGTCTTACCCACTTTCCACCTTCCAAAACCCTTTTCTCCCCTATCAAATGAGCTGGGGAAAGGCTGTTTACCAGGAATGGACTTTTCCCTTTCATCCCACCAAGGCTGACTGTCAGACCAGATGAAAACTACACGGACACCAACAGTGCCTCCCACTCAATTGCTCTCCCAGGCTGCATATTCTACACATCATTTGCTTTATAAAGCCTTTTAATTAATCAGTAAAGGCCCACTGATTATCACCTACTCAGAAAACACCATTTGAAAGAAGGAAATTAACTGCAGGCTCCTACTTGGTGAACCCGGAGTTTTGTCTTTTTCCTGATGATTCCCTACAAATGCTATTCCCCTTTTGGGGCTTGACCAGATTCTACCACTTGGATACTGAAAGGCTGAGAAAACAAAGAGCTAAATGGTGGATTTTAGATGGCATGTGAAGGAGCAAAGGGCCCTTTGATAGGAGGCAGAAGACAGATCAGGTCTGGTAGCCCATATTACACACAGGGAGGGGTGGCTGTGTCACAGCATGGACAGGGAGTCCATGGGCAGGGAGCTGCAACCTCAGCTCATGACCAGCATGATGGTGGTTGGTCACTCACCATAAGTCATTCCTGCTCCAGCCAGCAATCACTGACCACTGAATTAATGAAGACAGTGTGGGAAATAACAGGATGTGATGCTCCTAAAATCCTCCACCTAAAAATCTCTTGTTTACTGAGCATTTCTCACACATGCACATCTGCAAGTCTCTGTAGCCCTGACAACAGGCTGTGCAAAAAATGATATCTCTGGGCTCAAGGTATTCACCTAGTGAGAGGCCTCCCAAAATAAAATGGAAATACAGGCTCTGAAAAGGCCCCCAGGAGCACAGGACAGCCCTGCCAAAACCAACACCTCACAAATTCTTACCTAGCTGGTCTCTGCACCAATGCCTTTTCCAGGTGCCCAGTTCCCAAATTTCCCCCCACCAATGGCTGAGCAGGCTTTGAATGTAACAAACATCTCTGGAAAAGTATTGCTGCTCTAAAATCACATAACTTGGTTTGCCCACTCGAGTTCTTTAAGAAAAAAATATTTTCCTCCACTGTATGCTTAGAAAAATTCCACCTATTACACTATTAATTTTCTAAAATAGTGTTAAATAGCATTTACATGGGTACTCATCATCGTGCTCTTGGACTTTTACTTGAAGAAAGGCAGAATCCACAGAACTTGCCTCACTTCTACCCAAATAAATTCAGAGCATTTACAAATGAGGCAATCAACATTATCTGACTGCAATGAAGAAAACAATCTATAATTGCATTATTCTACCACACCCTTCCTCCAAACTCCCCATTTCGATCTGCCAGGCATGGCTTGAGCCATGGGTCTTCTGTTGATACAGGTGATCTGGAGGGGTTAATGGAAGGTTCTGTGTTCACACTGAGTGGCTGCAGGTCAGTGTCTGTAGGAGCTTCTCTCAGCCACACCATCCCTGGCACTCACAGCAAATCACACACTCAGAGCTGAGAGGGAAAATAAACCACAGCTGGGACTTTTTTCCCTGCTGTACGTTACGCTGCACACAGTCAGAAAATCTATCAAAGCACACGCCTGAGCAGCTTGTTTCAGCTTTTAATGTTGCTTAATATAGACTTCTAAGGAGTATCTTCAGTTCAGACACGGTAACTTGAGAGCACAGCATGAGCGTTACACACAGACAGCTTTGAAACTCAGCAGTATGCACAGAGAAGTGGCAGAGCCCAGACCAGCACAGTCCCAGGAAGCTGGAGAGCTCTGCCAGGCAAGTCCCTTGTCTGCTGCCACCTCCCTCCGTCCCCAAAGGGCTCTGACCCCCAGTAAAAGGGGCAGGAACACAGCTGGATGTACACAGCGTGTCCTTCTTCCTGCCACACACACCACACACTCCTTTCTGCTGATTTTTTTCCCCTCTAATCGCTTAGCCAAGCACGTTCACAGGTGAATTGTGACCAGAAAGGAGCACAGAGACAGCGGCAGGAGGGGCTGCCCTTGCAGCACAGTGATGGGAAATTTGGCACCGGGTGAAGGCACTAGATGTGCACTGCATGCTTCTGTTCATACAGCCTAAACACGTCCTAGGGAGACACTGGGAGCCATCCCTCCCCTTGGATAAACACAAGAGCCAGAATAGATATAGAACACTGAGAGAATCTCCTCAGGAAGAGCGAAGACCATACACCAAATTTAGCCTTCTTCAGCTCCCCATAAAAAGAACCCAAACAAAATATAACACAACACCTGACACCCTTTCTCACCACCAGCAACCAGCCCACAGGGATTCTGGCAGATTTGGAATGAAGAAGCCCATGAGCAGCATCTCTGTTTCTCACTGATGGAGACTTGTACCATGTCCAGGGTGACACCAGCACCAGACATAGTCACTTGAAGTGAAAAGGATGTTGAGCACGGGGGAACTGCAACGGGAGTTTACACGACCCTCTTGGCACCATTTGGGTGGAAACAGGCCATTACCATCTGTCCCAGCACACCTCAAGGATTCTTGGATTTTTGTGAAATACAGGGACACAGCTTATGTTGGCTACAAGTAGGAAGATGAGAAGAAACTCCCACGATAAAAGAAATGCTCAAACCATTTTCCAGTTTTTCTGCACACACCAGAACCTTGTCAAGCAGCAAAACCCAGCAGTTTAACACCAGTTTGGCCCAACATTTTAGCTGGAATCCCAGAGCTTGTGTTGTTTGCACCATCCTGGCACAAATTCAGACCATCCATTCACCACCCCTGCCGTGACTCACCTCCCACTTCTCCTCCTGGGGAGTTCAAAGCAAGTTGCATCTTCCCAGGGATTAGCACACCAGGCTAATAAGGCTTCTGTCCGGCTTCTACTCTTATCAGTAGCCCATTTCCTAAAAACAAGAAAAGGGGGGG